>FXXK01001343.1:104757-138481 GCA_900184695.1 Betula pendula
ATCAAAATTAAAAAAATTGTCTTCCATTGAGGAACTATGTCAAAGATTGATAGAGACAGAAAAATCAAAGACATACTATCTTATTGATAGATTGATTCGTTTTGTTTTGACTCTTCCAGTGTCTACGGCAACTACTGAGCAAGTATTTTCAGCTATGAAAGTTGTTAACACAAGACTTCGTAACAAAATTGAGAATGAGTTTCTTGGAAATAATTTAGTTATTTACATTGAGAAGGAAATTTCTAAGTGCTTCAGTTCAGACTTGATACTTGATGATTTTGTGTCTCTAAGATCGCGTAGGATGCAATTTTAGACATTTTGTATTTTGTATTTTTAGCGAATTTATTGTCTTGTGTATTAGTGCTTACATGTAAACTGATATATCAATTTGGCATATATTTATGAAGTTTGATAGTTATGTTTTTCTTTATACATATATTATGTTATAATTTATATTTTGAATTGTAATTACTATACTTTTATATATTATAATAAAAAAAATAGTATATAAAAAGAAAAAAAAATTGTCATTATATTATATTATTTTAATTTCGCTTCCGCCCCTCTTTGGCCACTTTCCTGGCACCACCACTGAAAATAGGGAAATTATGACAATCATCAGAGTCCCATGTGTTCTTCGACATTTTAAAATTTTTAAGACCCTGATTTCTAATTTAATAATTGCAATACCCGAATTTAAGGTCACCATAAAGAATAATGATACAAGTTACCCTCTATGTCTACTTTGTGTCAACCAAAAGTGACGTGACTTTTAAAATCATCATTAGATCAAAAGTTAATAATCATTGATAATAAATTCAATAGTAATTTTAAAAGGCACATCATTTTTTGTTGACACAAAATAGACATGAAGAGTGACATATATAATTACTCCACCATAAATTCAAAACCTCTTTAGCGTAGTTTTTTTTAAAAAAAATTACTCACGTGGATCCCAGTCCACATCAAACTTAATCTTTAGCCTAGCTAGTTTGTTGTAAGTTCCTAACACACATGTGATATACACATGCACTTCTTTAATATATATATATATATAAAGAAACAATGTCATTTCTGGTTCTCGTAGACTTTGTAGAATATCATCGTCCTCATCAGTATCAGAGGGCAATTATTAATGCTTCGTTCGGAAGGAACCGAGCGATGGGAAGGAAGAGAAAAAGAAACCATTAATGCTATGTTTGTTTCGGTTTAAAACGATTTTTAAAAAATGTTTTTTGTATTTTTTAGTGTCTGGTACGATGAAAAATAATAATCAACGAAAAATATTTTCAGTTTGACCGAAAATACTTTTTTGATTTCCGTAAACCATTTTTCAAGTTTGAGTTTTTCATTCTAAAATTGTCATACGACTACCAAAACACTGTCGGAATTCGGTTGGAACCACGCAGGGACATCGCTGGGACCCAATCGGACCCCGCCGTGACCCCTCTAGGACATCTCCAAGCACCACTGGGACTCTGCTAGGACACCACCGGAACTTCGTCAGACCTATAATTTTTAGGTTACACTTTTTTTAAAATTTTTATGTTGTGAATAAAAATTAATTTTCATAGATTAATATGATTGAATGAAAATATAAAAAATATTCATGATTTTCTATACGCCCCAAACGCTAAAAATGTTTTCTATGGAAAACATTTTTTTTGAAAAATGATTTTCCCAAAAATGTTTTATGTAGAAAAAGATTTTATGTCAAAATAAACTGCTGCATAAAAAAGATTGCAAAACCCGATTGTGCTGGCTATCGCAAGTAATAAATTTTCTGTTAGACCGAAGTCGATCAAGAGGTAATGGTTGACACTTAAGTAAAATTTTTATTATTGTTCAGAAAAATAAAATGATTCGGTTTTTGTTTTCCACTAAGAAGTGGAGCAATGAAGTGATTAAATTAATAAAATTAAATTAAGTAAAATAGAGCTAGGGAAAAACTAATGAGAAAAGCACTAAAGGCTTTAAGGATCCACCTACCATTTTATTACATATTCTTGAGACATAATTATAACTCAACTAGGTAGAGAATCAATTCTCATAATCAGAATATTTAACAATACAACACTAATTAAAAAATAAAGTTGATTAAGCATGAGTTTGATTGAAGATTAGCATTCATTATAAATTTGAATCATAACAAATCAAACAAGTAAGCATTTGATATAAACAAAAATCATAAAATAAACTTGTCAACAGGAAATTTTCTCAAATGAAAATTATTCCTAACACTCAATAATTAATCTGAGTAACATTCAAAATAGTCTCAATAATACATAATAAAAATGCTAGGCTTTACCCATAGCCTTAGCTAAAACATTAATCATCATGTTTATGAGAACAAACCCATAATCAAAGTGCTGAAAATTAACATAACAAATAAAAGAAAAAATAAAATTTCGAGAGAAAAAAACTGCAATGGCCGAATGAAAGAACTAAAAAATTTTACTTAAAAAAAATTAAAAAAAAAATGGAACCCAGCTCTTTCTCCAGATTTTTTTCGGACTCCTCCAAAAAAAAAAAAAAACCTCCCCCCTTCCTGTCTGGTGCGACTCCCTTAGCGAGAAGGAAAAAAACAAAACAAAATCCTCCGCTCCTTTTTTTTTTCTCTTACTTCTTTCCTTCATTATTTACGTAACATGTCTGCACTCCCCTCTTTTTTTTTCTTCTTTCTATTTTTCATTCACGTGAACTGCCATGGGCATCGTTTTCTTTTCTGTAGCTTCGAAAACTGCTGCTCTTCTTGTCTCTTGCTGCAGGTGTCACGCTTCATGGCTTTGTTTTTGTTTCTTTTGTAGTTACTGCTTTAAGGAGAATCATGGCTGTACAAAACAAAAGTATTTGGTTTCCATTCTTTTCTTCTCTCCTTCTTGAAGACACAAATTTTGTCTCTTGTGCTGGCATGGATCCGAATCACCTTGAAGGATGGCCTTCATTTTCTTTATTTCTTTCTATCTTTCTTCTTTTCTTTTGGCTCCTACGTACTCTTCCATGTTCTTTGTCTCTTTTATTTTGTCTTCCTTTGCTTTGACCACTTGAGGGCCCACATGCTTTCTCTTGGTTCATTTAAGAGACCATTTTTTTTTTCGCAATTTCCTTCTCTTTGAACCGTAACTGGCAGAAGCCCAAAATCTAACACATTGTTTTTTTTTTTTTTTTTCTTTTTCTTTTCTTATACCAATTCCTACACACAAAACAAATAATAATAAAAATATTAATTACTTGCATTAGTATGTCATTTAAGCTCAATAATCATAATTAAACAATACAACCTAATTAATTATAAAATGCAAGAATTAAATCAAAACAAAATAAAGTATGATAATGCTTATTTTAATTTAGAAAATGTGTACATTTAAGCAATTATCACAAACTTAAAAATATATTAAATTAAAAACTTTTTTTTTTATTTTTTTTTAAAAGATAGGAGGTGGCTGCCACCCCCCCGGCCCCTTAAGGGGAGAGGCGTAAAAAAAAAAAAGTCTTACATATTATAGACATATATTTCAGTTATCTTATGAAGTAAATTTTCATGAAAATAATATTTTTGTCTATGTCTTTCCATGACTTCTTTGTTAAATAATTTTACTGATTCATATTCATTATTTAAAGAAATTGTCTTTTCAACAGTTTTGATAATATAATCTGATAAAAATGATAAACTTAAAAAAAGTAGATTGTTTTCAAATATTTTTTGTTGGTATATTGGATATATTTCATTACTGCAGATTTCTTTCAACATTCATCATATTTATTTCTTCATTATTCATTGTATCACTTTGGGTAGACATATGAGAACTCATGATCAAATATTTAGATTTATGTTTTCTAGACTCAAACAAAATGCAGAAACTCTTACGGGATCACCCTAAACGCTCACCTGGCAACTGCGGGCTGACCAATGGCTTTACGCTCACCAACACAAGGATGCTTCAGTGAAATAACTGAGTACAGATAGACAAACTTAAATGATAATTTGAATATATTTTCCTAAGAAACTTGGCTCTGATATCATACGAGGACCCAAGAGATGACAAAGAGAATGATGAAATAATACAATACAAAAATTTAAAAACTTACTTGAGAAAGCAATTACTGATAAACTTCAAAAATTGATTTGCATTCAAATACTAAAAATATTACAAAGGCTGTTTTCTGATACAAAGAAATGATAATGATACAAAGGGACTGATATTTGATACAAAGAAATATTTTTGAAAGGCTGAAGGATGCTAAATTAGCTCTGCAATTTGCTCTTTCAAAAGGCTCTGTTTGATACTTTGATTGAATGCTTCTTATATTGAAAATATGCGGATGAATAGTGGCTGTGAATAGTATTGGGAGAATAGTATTTTTGTGAGTGAACTTGAATAATAACATTATGCTTTGAATGATGACTTGATACTTGTCTTGATGTTTTGTTATAGTGTAAATGTATGGATATTTCTTTGATAATGCTGATGGATAGTGACTAATTCCTTTAATAAATTTGTAGTGGATGAGTTAATGCTGACTGATTCCTTCTGTTTGATACTGTATATATATATATGGGCCACGTAAGATTGAAAGTTACGATTGCCTTGAACTTGGCCCAAACTCACATTTCTGCCTACAGTGTCTAAAACGGTTTCGATCTTCTAATGCCTTGAATCCTCCTCTCCACCCATTGGTCGATTGACAAATTATACTTCACCTCGTTGAATGAAGAAAAACATCCATCCAATTTAGGGGTTGGGATTCTCTCCGATTCAAATGAATTAAAAAGTGTTTAATTATTGTAAAATTGGAGGCACTTTTGTCTTTTAACATTTTTTTAATAAAATTGCCTTACTTTTTACAAAAACTGAATACCTTCCGGTTCATTTGAACTGGATTGGATCCAATAGTGGCTGATGAATCTTATTTAAGTTATTGGATTACAACAAAAATCAGAAGAAGCAGGAACACTACACTAATGCTGAGAACCGCATGATGACTGTCAATCAAGTTTTGATAGATAGACCCCACCTCATTGAAAAGTGTGTGATGTCATTGTTTACTTAAGCTACAAGTCTTTGCGGCCCAATTGTCTAGGTTCATTCAGTACGACAAACATGTAAACGATGGATAGCCCTCAGGTACTATTCGTATGGAATCTATATAAGATATATATAATATATATATATATATATACATATATTATTTTTTTTGTGAGTCGTATGGTGCACTATTAAATATCTGCTGGGAAGAATTCTTAGCTACGGCATGCTCAATCATTAATCATCAGGTGCTCACCTACTACAAGAAATTTACACCTTTGCACAAACTTTTCTCTTCCCAATCTTTTTTGGGGTTTTTGAGTTTCGACTCATAATCATGTTCATTCTCTCTTCTCTCTCTCTCTCTCTCTTCTCTCTCTCTCTCTTCAGGAGAACTCCTTGGAAACTCTTTGAGCTAGTCTCTTTCTTTATCCTTTAGTATAGGTCAGCTCGATACATTTTGAGGTTCAAGGTGTTAAGTTTAAATAAGATCATTTACTTTCTCCTTTTGGACATGCAAGCTTCTTCCGGTGCTCCTCTCCATACCGTGGTTCTCGAATTTGGTTTTGGTTATGGTATGTGCTATTTCAGGCAGGTTCACCTTTAGACCTTCCTTACAAACTGCCATTTTAAGCAGCCTATTTCATGGCGAGTGGGCTAAAAATCCATTGGGTCTAGCCATTCATTTGGCCCATTTTTAGTAGAATTTAAGTTTTTTCTGTACTGTATTGATTGTAGTATAGTGTCTGTTGGATGCCCCCATCCAACCACTCATTTTTTGTGTTTTTTATTTGATGTACTTTTTAGTTTGTACTTGCCTTTTTCTTTTTTTTTTTTTTTTTTTATAAATAATAAAAAAACACCACATAATAATCCCGAGAGCATACAAGGTAAAGCAAATTACAATGAAAGTGAAAATTCAGCCTTTTATTTTTATCAAATGTGCAGCAAATATTATAATAGTGTTTCAAAAAGCATTTGAATCCTCTTCATTTAAGAGTATTCAGTTAGTCAAAATATAACGGTAGAATGATAATTTAACCCCTTACACAAAAGGATAAAATTATCATTCTACCTTTATATTTTGCCTAACACCTTTCAAAAAATCAATGTGGGCGGTTATAATTAATAAAGCTTAGCTAATATGCACAAACATACATAATTAACATACGTTTTTAAGTTTATAGCCTTGGGGCTATATTTGTCGAAATTTTTTACTTTTTGTTTAAATTTTTGATTGTATAAGTTTTTTTGTTTAAAAATTGTCATCAATAGAAATTAGAAATTTTCCTCTTCAAATATATATATATATATATATTTACCAAAAAAAAGTATATATATAAATTAATTTCTTGATAAGTTAATTGAAGAAAAAATTCAATTAGGTGTATCAAATGTTATATCCTAATATATTTTGAGATTGACATGAGATGAGAGCAAACAGATAACATCAATCCGTCTTAGTAGTTAGTCTTTCATTTTCATTCAAAGCAAGTTTTTTTTTTTTTTTCCTGTATACACACAAAAAAACTTGTAATGCGTACAATATTCTTAGATGTAAACGTGAACCATATTTGAAGAATTGAGTAAAGATAATCCCGAATGTAAGGATTTTTCTTTTTATAAAAAATACAGATTGTAAAGTTAATAACTATTTATAAAAATACAATAGCTCACAGATAGGGAAATTATGATAATCATAAGTGTCCCCTGTGTTATGATTCTACGAAGAGATAAATAATGAAATAAGAAAATAAATAAATAGTAGAATAAATAAAAAAATGAGACAAGAAATTTATATAGTTCAGTTAATGATTTACCTTCATAGGATAAAGTCTAAATGACTATATTATATTCTTATTTACTTGATTGATTTCACACTACAAAATGTTATATTTTTATAGAGCTTATATATGATTTGAATATAATATAATCACAATCAAATCCCTTAATTTAAGGTGATTGAACCTCGTCAAATATTTAACTTCAGGATAATTTAATCTTCATCATCATCGTCAAATTCTTAACTTTAAGGTAATCTAATTTTCATCATCCTCGTCAATTTTTAACTTCAGGATAATCAAAATATACTCTAACATAATATTAGACATTTTATTTTTAAAACCCCGATTTCTAATTTAATAATTGCAATACCTTAAAAGTAAACACAGTAACACGAAGGGAGAGAAAGTCTTCTGATGGTGTTCTCTCTAAGGGAAAAGCAAAGGGGTGAAGGGAAAGTGTTCATATCCTGTGGATAGTGGAGTTGGGTTTTGGTTGAAAAGTTACAGCAAGAAGGAAACAGAGAAGTATGGCGGACGAGTTGGAATTGATGTGGGAGAAGTTATCACTGATGGAAGAGGAGAGGGAGGGAATCACGGTAGCCGACCTAGAAATTGCAGATCAACAAAGAAAAGCACATATCTTGGATGTAATTTCTTCACATTTACATGGAATTATTCTCCAAAGAAAATCGTTCTACCTGCTGTACGTCAGTTAGCACTGTATTATATGGGTCAAGTAGTTGCTGTCAAGCAAATCAACAAAGAAGCTTTCAAAGGACTTGTTAACGTAGGGCCACATTGTTTTGTCTTTCTTTAAGAAGGATTTGATTTGCTCTGTCCTACATAGAAGTGGACTTGTAGAAGCTTTCCTTGACAAAATTGTTGTAGGAGTTTGAGACCAACTTGGATTTGGTTTTGGTTGCCGACATAGACATGCTATAAAAGGGACTATGATACTCGACTCTTTGCATTGCATTAGAGAAGCAGATAAGAGCCGCACAACGTGTTTTATAGCTTTCTAGTGTTGCGGCTAAGAGTGCAATCGTGGGACTGGAAAGAGAGGATCACAGTAGGAGAGAAAAAGAGAAGACCAGCCGTCATATGTTTGTATTTTTTTTTTTTTTTTGTATTATCTTTTGAAAATAATTTTTATTGTGTGATAGGGAGATTTTGGGTGTATCAAGGTTTTGAGTTTTGAGTGTTTTTCTATCTACTATTTTATACTCCATATTTGATAGTGAATTTCTTTGTTATTGCGTGCCTCCACCAGTGGACCTACCTCACTTTGAGGGAACCACTTAAATATTAGTGTTATTGTGTGTGATTATCTTGTCGTATTTACGGTAATTGTGATATTGTGCCCAACATGACTAATGGTCAAGTTATAGAAACTGTTAGAAGTAATGATTAAATTTTTTAATTCTTATTACATTAAGCTTTTTGGATAAGCAGTTATTTAAGATGGAATTAGAGAATATTTCACATATTGGGCTCACTACAAAAACACCGGTGCTTACCAACGCGTAATTAACAACGCTTAAAGACCCATAAGCGTGGTTAAATGGTTTACCACGCTTAATTAACAACACTTGGGTGACGTTGAAATTCTAGCGTACATAAATTATTTATTATAAACGTTGTTATGTTACCACGCTTAGGCTAATCGTGGTAAACTCTTTACCACGCTTAGGCTAAGCGTGGTAAGGCTAAGCGTGGTAAAGTGTTTACCACGCTTAGCCTATGCAAGCGTTGTAAAAAAATAATAATAAAAAAATAAATAAATAAATAAAAAATAAATAAATAAATAAATTTACAACGCTTACAAATAAGCATTGTAAATTTCAACTCCTGAAATAGCTTTTTATTTTTTTTTTCCCTTTTTCTTTTAAATTTTAGAAATGCTAAACCTAATAGACACAATTCAATAACATGATAAACATCCAATGTAATAACATTTACGATTACAAAATTAATGTCAAACATAAACGATGAATTAGATAAATTGTATCATTGATTCATTAACAATAAATAACAAAACTCCAAATAAATTTTATATAGTACTATTCGAATAAACACGTTCCAGTTTAGATTTAATACAGAGAAGCAAAAAAAAAATTCAAAAAACATGGCCTCCTTCAGTTTGCGCGAGATTGGCCTGCTCGGGATGAGAGGATGATCCCCACAATGAGACCATAAAGAGCAAGTGCTTCAACAAAGATGAGGATCCAAATATGTCGGTGGTATAGATTCGGTTGTTGTGCATTAGTAGCCCTGACAATAATCCCAAAAACAAAAATAATTAAGTACAAAAAATCATCTCAATTAAGAAAGAAATTAACATGTAAATGCAAAAAACCAATTAGCTCCTATTTTTAATAGATGAAGCGCTTCATCTATTAAAAATAGAGTTTGAGCTCACACGTGAAGATGACTCTATTTCAATTAAATATTTCACATGTTGGGCCTCACCTATTAAAAATAAAAGTTGAGCCTACATGTGAGAAGTGTTAAAGTAATTGATTAAATGATTAAATTTACCACTTCTTAACGGCTTAAACTTTTGGAACAATCACTAATTTAACAAAAACTCAAGGGAAAAGCAGCCTTCATGGAGTTGCTCAACTCCTTTGAACCCTCTCCCACTTCAAATCCTTTCTCTCGAGTATTTAGCACCTCAAAAGTATTTACCCAAGCTCGGTTTTCCTTCTCATCAACCTTTATTTGCTTTTGCCCTCCAATTTTCTAAACTGGCTTACTGAAACCATTCTTACGTAGTTACCTTCCCTCCTCATCCCTTCCATTCTACCACCATTTTTCCCCTCTTGTCTAGGCTGCCAAAATTTCTCTTCCTCGATCTTTTATATTCAAGCAGTAGGATGCCCAAAAGTCTTACACTTCGAGCATTTAATCGGTATACATGGATACTCTACATTTACATTAGAGTAATGATACAAGTCACCCTCCATGTCTATCTTGTGTCAACCAAAAGTGACATGGCTTTTAAAATCACCATTAGATCAAAAGTCAATAATGATCAATCATAAATTCAATGATGATTTGAAAAGTCACATCACTTTTGGTTGACACAAGGTAGACATGGATGGTGACATATATATACTCTTTACATTAATCACATCCTCCCCACAAACATCCAGAATTATTTCCTTTGGTAGAAGGCAAACAATGGGAATTTTATGCCCTTTGAAAACTTTTCATATTCTTCTAATTGAAATGGATGTTGAAGAAAAAACTTGCTTCCTTGATTTAATTGAAATGAAGTTGGAGACAAAGACTTTCTATGAATGTGAATAATGACTTTCAATCAGTAATTACTTTTAGGGAAATGTTACAGTATCTATCTATATTTTTTTCTTATTTTTTTATTTTTCAAAATCACCATTGGATCTGTGGTTTTCATATATGTCCATACGTGAGGACTACAGATCCAATGGTAATTTTAAAAAATAGAAGGATAAGAGAATGACAATAGAACAAAATATAGCATTTCTCTTACTTTTAATATAATTGGGGCCTTAATGGAGAGAATCCTCTTCCATTAGAGACTATTTATCAACTTTTTATCATATTATTCTATTAGGGCCTTAAATTGTTTTTTTGGAAATAACATTTACCGTACAAGTATTAATTGGGCCCTTAATTAGACAGTATTTATTAACTTTTTACCATATTAAAGTCTTGATTTATTTTTTTGAAAAATATTTATCATATAATTAGTACTCGGTGGCTTCATTTAATTGGGATCGCTAGGGCTTGAGCCGCCCTTGGTTCTCACATACTAGAACGACAGAGCAGCTGGAGAGAAGAAAAACTTGAGCCACTTTTGGACAGGTGCTTTGATAGGTGCAATTGCTGTGGCTGAAGGTATATTATCTTCTTGTATTTGATACTTTAATTAGTCTTATATATATTTCAATCTATGCAAGATTAATTTAAAGCAAAAACTCGTGGTGTTTTAGGTCCTGATCAAGTATCGGAGCATTTTAGTATGACTGAGGCTAAAATCTTATTATATTTTCTTATTCGCTTGTTAATTAACCCTTCATGTAAATTTTATGTCGGGCAGAATTAAAATTGTTTTGATAATGTATGATAACAGTAAAAACTAATAATTGAATATTGAAAAGAAAATTCAGAAAGAGAAAAAATAACAAAAAAAGAAGAGAAAGACTCTAATTACCCAAAATAAGTAAATAAAGAATAACTCTGAAAGACTAAAAATATATTGATGCTTGAAAACTGAATTGAAAAATAACACACATTAGATGTCTTTATATAGCCTAAGATATGATCCTAATTAAACAAGAAAAAAAAAAAAAAACTAAACAAAGCTTATTTGGAAAAAGAAAACATAATCCTAATGAAAAAAGAAAACCAAATCCTCATGAAAAAGAAAAACACAATCCTTATTAAAAAGAAAAACTATAATACACATATATAAAATAAAATAATATTGGATTTCTCCTGCATCAAAACTATAGAGGTGCCTAGACACATAATAGACAGACAGACGATCATATGCTAAAAGAGTCATGGCATGGGAGGATAGAGAAGTGGCCAAAGCAAAGAAGAGGTAAGTACTGCCTTCTTGGGTTTTCCTTTACTCTTTATTTTCCTTTTTATTTGGCTTTCCCGGTATAATCGTAGTCGATTTACCAGATCCCATCCCTAACACTTGCTTCCTTTTTTGAAAAAAATAATCATATCAATTTCATTCATTGATCATAAAAATAGAGCAGTTTGTTCTAACAAAACGATATCACAAATACAACTTGTCTTCTAACCAAATATCATCTACGATATGTTTAAATGCGGCCTTGGCTAAGCTATGAGCTGCAGAATTTGCCTCTCGAAGAGAATAAATGATTTGCCAACACTTGCTTCCTTGATATTCAATACTAATGAAAAATTGATATGGCCATCTTCATAGGCCACATTTACAGGCTTTTAAAATTACATATAAAATAATACTCAGAATTAAATGAAGGGAAAAAAAAAAAAACACATCAATCATGGGCACCTTTTGTTACCCAGGAAATCCATCAACTTCATTTATCTCACATAGTATTTAATATTACAATTCCATGATCACCATAGAATTAAACCGTTAAAGAAAACTGAAACTGCTAACACAACTGACAATATACACAAGTTCATGAAATGCTGCCATCACAAAATTTTATAAATTTTCATGACAAATTTTACTGATGGCTTCTGTTAGAACATTTGTACGACCTGACCGGTGATGGGCAACCTGCAAAAGAGATAAAGCGTCACTGTTGGTCCGCCGATCCTTGGACCGAGGACACTCCGATGCCTAAGTCAGAATGATAGTTTTCAGTAAGATAAATCAATGAGCTAGGGTTTTTGGGAGATCCAGCCTCCTTTTACCTAATGCATTGAGTCCCTTATTTAGGATTTTCTCACGATAATTCCCCTGTAGGGTTCTGTGTATCTGGAAAGATATCATGTCAGTATAATATCACATCCCTGATATCTTGGGATTTAACTCCCTCATTAAAAGCGATTCTGGTGGATTCAGCTGTTATCTATTGAGATACTTCTTTAACTGAGATTAGCTGAGTCAGCTTATGATGAGATTTATTCCCAATAGTTAACCCCCCCAATTCCTTTATCCGAGATGTCACTCGGTTATGGGAATTAAGTTCATCTGTCTTGACTTCCAGGAAAAGTTTGTACGCCATAGCGGTTTCTATCACGAGATTCCACTACATAATCCGGGACGCGTGTCTTCTTTTCCTTGGCCATTTGTGCGCATCTTTTAAGGAGACGCTTATCTGGCACGCTGATCTGACGCCTAGGGCTGTGTGTTTCCCATTATCACGGTTTTAAATGCTAAGTCTAAGGCTTCAGAGAATGGTGTCTTAATGACGGCCCTTGGTCTTTCAAGAGGGGTTTCTCTCTCTATACCCCTAGGGCTTCATTCTCTTTACCATGTCTTTTTCCTCCAGAAAGTTCTCGTGTTCCTTTTTCTTAGAGAATTCTGTTTCTAATCTTGGCGCTCATCTTGAAGATAGCTTTGTAAATTCTGCTGCAGATGATGCTTTACTACGTGGGGAGTATAAAGCGTTTTTGACTGGAGAATGGGTAGGAGTTTGTAAAGACTCCATTTCATTTGTTGCAGAGGTCTGAAACAGGCGATGAAGAAAGCAGTTGCCATATCAGTTGGAAATCAAGTGGTTGTTTCTTCAATGACCTACCCGAGACTTAGTCTTTGATATAGGAGCTCACATCAATTTATGTACTCTTCTTTTCACTTATCNGTTATCTATTGAGATACTTCTTTTAACTGAGATTAGCTGAGTCAGCTTATGATGAGATTTATTCCCAATAGTTAACCCCCCCAATTCCTTTATCCGAGATGTCGCTCGGTTATGGGAATTAAGTTCATCTGTCTCGACTTCTAGGAAAAGTTTGTACGCCATAGCGGTTTCTATCACGAGATTCCACTACATAATCCGGGATGCGTGTCTTCTTTTCCTTGGCCATTTGTGCGCATCTTTTAAGGAGACGCTTATCTGGCACGCTGATCTGACGCCTAGGGCTGTGTGTTTCCCATTATCACGGTTTTAAATGCTAAGTCTAAGGCTTCAGAGAATGGTGTCTTAATGACGGCCCTTGGTCTTTCAAGAGGGGTTTCTCTCTCTATACCCCTAGGGCTTCATTCTCTTTACCATGTCTTTTTCCTCCAGAAAGTTCTCGTGTTCCTTTTTCTTAGAGAATTCTGTTTCTAATCTTGGCGCTCATCTTGAAGATAGCTATGTAAATTCTGCTGCGGATGATGCTTTACTACGTGGGGAGTATAAAGCGTTTTTGACTGGAGAATGGGTAGGAGTTTGTAAAGACTCCATTTCATTTGTTGCAGAGGTCTGAAACAGGCGATGAAGAAAGCAGTTGCCATATCAGTTGGAAATCAAGTGGTTGTTTCTTCAATGACCTACCCGAGACTTAGTCTTTGATATAGGAGCTCACATCAATTTATGTACTCTTCTTTTCACTTATCAATTCCAAGATTAATCAAAGTTAGTCTTGAACCTCATGTAGACTCTTTTATGTGTTCTTTTGTTTGTCATGATTTTCATGTACGGTAGCATGTGTATCTGTAGACTCCAATAACTGAGGCTAAAATATGATTTAGGTTCGATTATTCCCTCAGATATCACATAGGCTTATTTCCAGGATGTGGTTTATCCTAGGGGCATGCAGATCGGCCGTCTGCCGCCCACCGACCGCCCATCCTCCGTCACCGCTCCGACACCGAACCGCGACCGACAAATGGCGGCCCGTAGGCGGCACAACATTTTCCTACCGACATCGGTTCGATCGGTAGGCGAAATGGTTTCTAAGAAGTCGGTTTTCGAACCGAACCGAACCGGCAGTGATTTTTCTTCTCAAATTTTTTTTAAATTACCATATATACTTGTTACCTCCGAAAATCAAAAAACTTAACCTAACTTGTGTTGCGATTCTTGCGAAACTTAAAAGCGCTAGTGCTAGACGCCTTGACACCATGAAGCCCAAGTTCCCTCCAAGTCCATCGTTGTTCTCTCTGATTCTCTGAAACTCCACTCCATTCGACGGTCGTTCTCTCAAAGTCTTGTATGAACTGCACACTGACTTACACTATGCCTTAGCGTGCCCGGTATTTCTATAGAAATCGACGTTGTATTCAACTTGTGCAGTAAATCAGTGTCAAGTTGGAAGTCACTCGGTGCCCATCTTATTTACTGTGCATTAGCATCAGACAACCTGTTTTGTTTAGAAGTGTGTTAAATAAGCATTGAGAAAATCAATGGGCGGTGAAAATCAATTGTTAAATAAGCATCTTGTTTACTGTGCCTTATCATTATGGGGCCAATATGTACGGCAAGGCGTGCCACTCATAATAAAGCTTGACAGGATTCGACCTTTTATTTCTACGCAGTCACTGGTCTCATTAGCTCTTAGGTGCATTGTTGGCTTAACTTCATGATCTGGTCTCATCTAAACTGAATTGAATCTCCCTATGGATGTGATCACAAATAATGGGTACTATGTGGGTGTCTTCTCAAATTTGCGTGTGTCAATGAATCAGTTTGTCAAACATGAAAGCTAGAGAAAGCAAACGTCTCACCAGCTTTCACGTTTTACGAAAAAAACTTAAATGGGAGAGACTCTAATAAAATTGATTTTTTAGTCAATTAAAATCTCTCAATTATTTAAACTAACAAGTGACAAGGACTAGCCAACTAGTCACTAGGGCGTGGCAGTACATAGGTGGGTAATTGAATTATATATATAATATATTTAGCATAAGTGGGTGATTGAATAGTACACAAGTCACATAAGCATTTTCTCACTATCTCTCACGGTACACCAAGTCACATTTATTGGTTAATTTACACCACAAAGACTCTTATCTCAAAGGGAAAGTAAATCAATTAAGTAATGGAGAAGATGGGTAAGTGACTCAGAAAATAGCACAGCTTGCATGTTCGGCGAAATCAGAGTAACGAACTCTCTCTCTCTCTCTAGCTTACCCACCCTCTTCAAAACTCTCTCTCCAAGTCTGAAGCTTATCTTTCTCCGGCCAGCCCAGCTTGTATGTTCGGTGAAACCAAACTCTCTCTCTCTCTCTCTCTCTCTCTCTCTCTCTCCGAGTCTGAAGCTTATCTTTCTTTCTCTCTTTAACCGATTACCGACCGTTACCGTCACCGATTCGCCGATAACGGTAGCAGACGAAATAGATGTTGTCGGGATGAAGTCGGTGAAATTATCGACTTCACCGACAACATCGGAGCGGTAGGCAAAAAATCCCCTACCGCTCTCGATTCCACCGATACCCACCCTTAGTTTATCCCCCTCAAAACTTGACTAAGAAATGTATTTAGGAATTTGAAAGATTTAGCTAAATGATTCCTTTGATCACTTAGCTACAGGATTCTACTCGTGAATAGTTAGTCCCGAGATCAATTAGACCCCTCTACTTTGACATTTAGCTTCAGCGCTAAATAAGGACGATTTGTCCTGATTCTACCTTTCGGGAATTGTCAATTCCCGAGATTGGTTAAGACCCCTCATACTTCGTCATTTTGACTTCTATCGCCAAATGAGGAAGATCTTTCTATTCGGCAATTTTTAGTTCCCGGGATCGATTAAGACCCCTCCTACTTCGTCATTTGACTTCCGTCGCCAAATGAGGAAAATTTTTCCTACTCCCTTATTTAACTTCAGCGCTAAATAAGGAAGATTTTTTCCATACTTCCTCATTTAACTTCGGCGTTAAATGAGGAAGATTTTTTCCATACTTCCTCATTCAACTTCGGCGTTAAAATGAGGAAGATTTTTTTCCTGATGTTCCCCACTTGGCGGATGTCCATGGTGAAAAGATAGGGCTTAGTTCTTCCGAGGATACTGCATCTTCATCTTTCGAGACTCCTTATCATCAGGGAGCTCCCCCTTTTCCAGGTATTGGATGACATTTGTAGCGAATAAGGACATCTAGCTTCCTGATCGACCGGTTACCCAAGCGGCGAAGTTGAGCTTTGCATATTTAGGTGTTTCCTATAGAAGCTCAAAATAGGCTAAAATATATAGCCACTATACTGCTTGTTAGCTCAGGTATGACTGGACCTTAATCCAGGTTAATTCAGCAAATTAATCAATAAGCAATAGTAGTTTAAAGCATCAATATTTAAATACAAATTTTGTTTGTTGTAAGTTGTTGACCTTTTGATGCTTGGGATCTTGGCTCTCGGAATCTTCTCTCGGGATTTTGATCCTCGGAGTTTAGTCTTTTGGAAATTTTCCTTAGAATCTTGGAGCCTCAGAATTGGACTCTCGGGATTTTGGAGTTTGGAAGGGAGCTTCTCCGAAGAGGCCCCTCAAAACTTATGGAAAGCTCTTGGAATTGCTCAGTATGCCAGCTACTCGGTCAAGTGGAATTCCCCATATTTTGAGCTTTTCATCTATATTTATTCAGTTATAAAAAAGGCATATAACAATATCAAATTTAAAATATGTACCCCTATGGCCTCATTTGTTCAAGAATGTGTGTGGTCTAGATTGAGGGGAAGCTTGGACTGGGTTTTAGACAGCTCGGTGCTTGGAGATTGGGTCTCGGCTGGGTTGGTTTTTAAAAGTGGCCACCTAGAATGGGCTTTCAAGATGTGGCATCTCTATCCGATGGCTAGAAAAAAAATATCTCTACAAGTCAGAGAGGGACTTCTTGACAGTGTAGGCTCCTCGTGAGAGCTTGTGCTTCTCTGCCGGTCACTACTCGACAGAGTTGAAGCTAGATTTAGCTTGGTGGTGACTTGGAGAGTTGCTTTTCAATCTCTACAGTGTGGTTGTCTCTACCGAGAGTGCTACTTCATCTTGTCTAAAATTTGGCTTGGTGTAAGGAGTATCTCTCCTTTTCTAGTTTCTGAAATTTGGTTTGGCGTAAGGAGTATCTCTTTATTCAGGTATATTCCGGGTGGTACCCCCGAATTTTTTTTTTGCCTCAGAGATGTAACCACTGCTTGGAAATGGACTCACCGTATCGGTTGGAGGTGGTCCAACTCAATGGTGGAGAGCTCGATTCTAGAGAACCAGTTTGGTGGTGAGGCTTCAGCTTAGTAGTAAGAAAAAATTTATTTTGGAAGCTTACCTTATCCCTCAAGTGTTCATTAGAATTTCTTGTTCTCGGATTTAGAGAATTCCCTTGGAATTTTAGCTTTCTTAAAAGGTTGTCATATAGCTCTTTCGCAAAATCGTCTTTTTTCGAGACTCCAAAATTCATGAGTGCTCGGGAGTGGTCCTTGGACTTCTTAAGCATTCGGAAGAGGTAGCAGTATATGACACTCGGGTTATTTGGGTCGTGTGTATAGGAAAACTCAGACTGTGTATCTTCTCCGCCCCTTTTTTTTATTTGTACATGTTTCTCCATCAACTGGAATATCTTCCATTGAGGAAGAGTCGTTGAGCTTTGTTGTCTTGAGGAGGAATACCACCATCAAAGCTCATTGTCAGCTGTGCCTTGGACCCAATTGAATTCATGGTGAGAAAAGAATCGAATAGGTAGATCCTCTGCAACTTACGCGCTTGGTGTTTAATGGCAAGTACTTAGAGATTTCCACCAAGTTACCAAAAGGCCTAGAAGAGAACACCCATCCTATTACTATTCAGCAGCAGCAACAAACGCCCCAGGAGGGCCAACTGTTAGTAATATCATGGAACCAAGAGGATATTTTTTTTAACAGAGAACCCCTGTCAAGGGCTTGATGGTTCTCGAGAACTTCTCAGTTGTATAGCTCCTCAGCAGCGAATCTCCAACTGAGATGGGCATAAGGGAAGTCTGTTGCTCCATTTTGCCTGTCCTTGTAGTCAAAGCTTTAAGAGGAAACACGTTGCACGGGTTGAAACTTTCATGTCAAGAAACAACCAATGAAAAGAAAGAACACCACCATGTATTCAGATGCTCTAGATTGGAGATTCATGAATGAAGAAGCCGCTTAGAATTAGCATTCATGAATGGTGGCCACAAGATGGCCATTTAATTCTAGACCCTTTTTTTTTTTTTTTTTAATAAAGGTGTTCCTTCGGATGCTTTTTGTTTCTTTGTCAATGAGATGCACGGAAGTCAAGACAAAAAGTCTCTCTTATCCTTATATAAGTTTTCACTACTTTAGAGATTGCAAAAGCAATGACTAAAGGTCACAAAATCTGACAACTCTTCAATGTCAAATAGAAGATATAGATGTTGCCAAAAATCATTCTCAATAAACTGCCAAATGCTACGAGTAATCAAACGGGAATGAAAAGAGAAGTATGAACTTATCTCATATACTTGATGAAGATGGACTCCCTATGTCATGGCTGCTTAGCAGTGTATCTCATTGGCAATAACCTTGGGCTTGGTTGGGAAGGCACTGCTTGGAATATAATTCTTTGGCAGCATTTCTTTGGCTCAGCTGGGAGGTAGCTGCTCATAATTTTATATTCGAAATTCAGGGCCTCAAAATGTGTCCTTTGGAACTTTTGAGCCTAGAGGATGGCTCTTTGGGAGAGGCCCTTCAAAATTTTCTCCTGGGATTCAGGCTCAAGAAATTCTCCTTGGACTATTATGTCTCTTGGATGGAATCTTTCGGGAATTTTGCCGAAATGTGCTCCTGGAATTTTTTGTAATCTCTTCTATTAATGCTATTGGAAGTCTCTCAGCCAACACGAGTGAAGTCTCATTCATCCAAGTTTGAAACCGGTGTTATGGACTATCAATTTCCTTCAATGCCATCTGCAAAAAAACAAAGATAACGCACTTCCCAAGAATTTTTGGGAATATACTTCGATTTTACTTTCAGAGATAGAAAGGCATTAAGGGAACCTTGCATAACTTCACACTAATTGAGGTAGTCACCACCCCCAACATGTTTTTATAAATTGTAGATGTCCGATGAGATAGCCACCACACCTTATGCAAGGGCCATCACGTGAGAAAGTAAGCAGCCAGAAAGGTCAATTAGATCCATTCAATTTCATGGGCTAAAATTTGATTCTTGTTTAGCCATCTGACACCATTCTAAAGTTGAGACATGTGAGCTACGTCTTCATCAGAAATTTGACCACACTTTAAAGCTTTCATGACAAACATGAATTTTCATGATTTTTGTTTTTTTAATTCTCAAAATAGCAAGAACCATGAGTTAACAATCTGAAGATCTCAGCATTTGTGCTTCAATTTTCTTTTATTTCTGAGCTATATGAGTATCGAGTTTCGTCATTGCTAAAGGCACAGTTTCACATCAGATCGGATCTGACGCTTAAGTGTATATATATATATATATATATACCCTTGGCCTTTACCAAAACGCAGATATTTATCCACGCCATAACCACAAGTTAATAAAAGAGGAATAAAAATATGACCATGAACTTATCTTGCACACCCAACAGAGATGGACGCCGACTTAGTGTGGATGGATGCAGATCCATCATAACTTTAAGCCACATTAGAATTTACATACGTGCAGATCCAGTATTAGCGGGCACAAATCTCGCCTATCCAGCGAAGGCCACACCAATTTGGTGTGATAGAATTGCTGATCTTTGTAAGTATGCCACGTTCATTCCAGCTAACACAAGGTGGAGTTACATCTTTTTAGCTCTTTCTCCATAATAGTCTCATCTGGTATTTTTGGCAGATGTGAATCTGAGACATATGAGCCCAGATCTGTGCGGATCCGCGATACGTGAGCGTGCATCTTCAAAGGGTGATGAATACTTCTGGGAGGGTCACCCATCATCCGGTCTTAGCCGTAATTTTTAAAAAGATGAGAACTGTCGTTCCCACATACGGTGCCAAACTGTTAGAACAGTTTTATGACCTTGGAACGGCGCCAAACTGTTAGAACAGTTTTACGACCTTAGACCGAGGACACTTCAAACACTCCGATGTCTAAGTCAGAATGATAGTTTTCAGTAAGATAAATCAATGAGTTAGGGTTTTTGGGAGATCCAGCCTCCTTTTACCTGATGCATTAAGTCCCTTTTATAGGATTTTCTTACAGAGGAATTGTATAATATCACATCCCTAATATCTTGGGATTTGACTTTCTCATTAAAAGCAATTCTAGTGGATTCAACTGTCATCTTTTGAAATACTTCTTTGACTGAAATTAGCTAAGTCAACTTATAATGGGATTTATTTCCAACAAGGTTGTTAACATTAGTGTTGTTCAAGTGCTCGGCTCCTGGATTTATATATACATCGTATTCGTATGTCTCTCTTATGGAACTTCTTTGAAGAACAATTTCCCTCTTATGGAAGGAAATTACGAAGCTAAAACCATTTATCCCCATTATTGATATTATTTTTGTTACAAACAAAATAATTTGGTTTTGATTTGTTTTGTATTTTCCTACTTAATTGCGCTGTTGACAACTGAAATCATGCCAAGAATTCAATGTGTACAACTTCTGTTTTAATTTTTTCCTCAAATCAAGGCATTCTTGATATGTTCGTTGGTGATTTAATTTTAAATGGATTCTGACTTTCCTGTTGTAATTTCACAAACAATTCAGATTTTCTTTTTTTTACCTCAATCTTTTGCCATTTTTGAAATGCAATGAATCAATGGAGAATTAAATATTTTCTTAAAAGATAAATACTGAGATAGAACAGTGGGTTTTACAATAAGAAGTCTATAATCTATATCGAGGTTTCGAGTAATGATACAAGTCATTCTCTATGTTTATCTTGTGTCTACCAAAGTAATGTGATTTTAAAATCACTATTAAATCAAAAGTCAATAATGATTAATTATAAATTCAATGATAATTTTAAAAGTCACATCACTTTTAATTGACACAAAATAAATATGAAGGGTGGCATATATAATTACTCTGAAGTTCTTAATCCAATTCCTGTAAAGCCAAAATTTTTTCTATTAGAGAAATTTTCATTATTTCCAATCAATACAAAAACATTTTTTAAATGGCATATATTTAACCTATAAACTATATTAGGATCCTCTTAGATTTTCTAAGTTAGCTTCATTGGGAATGGGGAAAAATTATAATACGAAAGGACAGATGGCTTTCCAAAATACATATCTTATCTTGTCGAGTCGCCAAGTTTTGATAAAAAGGTGTTTACGGAAGAGGAGGCAGCAGAAATCTGTCAAATAATAGGGATCAACATATTTAGAGATGTACCGAAAATAAAGAGTTCTCAGTGAAAAGCGTCTATCACCTAAAAAAGGAATTAGTAAAAAATAAAAAAGGGTAGTGTTCTTATAAAAGGAAGGAAAGCAATGTATGGAAATAAGATGAATGTTCCTAATGCATTGAATGTGCTTATGTGGAAGGCGTGTAATAATGCGTTGCCCACGAAAGAAAATTTGCTTAAAAGAAAAATAGTTGAGAATCTGTTAATTGTTATGCCTATAACACCCTTGAGAATTAACGAACTAGCTGTTAACTCAGCTCACTTCCCGTAAATAAGTCTCAATGAATCTATTTCACTTATTAACTATGTATAAATAAGCAACATAACTAATAACTTATTCAAGATAATTATCTAAAATAAAACCACAATTCAATAATTATCTAGAGCAAATGTTAAGGCCTCATTTGGTTTGTAAAATGAATATTTCATTAAGAAAAAGCATAGCTATTACTAGGAAAGGAAAAAAGTGAAATGAAATAACTATTATTATTTTTTTGTTTTGTTGTAACGATAGAATAGAACATTAAATATGTATTCATTTGTTTGGTATAGTGTAATATGTTGGTGAATGGAATTATATTATAATCAAATTTCTTAAAACACTCTTATAATACAAATATAATTTAAGTACATTTTCTTTTGAAACATAAATGATTATAATATAACCTTTTTTTTTTCACTTCTGTCAAGTTCTGGGGTTATTTTTTTTTTTTGGCTAAATAGTTACACTACAAAATAACTTATAAATTAAAAAGAAATAAAGCACATCAATAGAATCATCATATCACCCATCAAATTTTTTTAAAAAAAACTATGAAAAGCTCATCAACTAAGTTGACATCATTTTGTTGGAACGTGTCATAATAATAAAGGAAAAGCACATTACTTAAAGAAGTTGCAACTAGTGCATCACCAAATTGTCTCATAATACTCAATAACTTTTTTTTTTTTTTTATAAAAAAAAATCACAAAATCACTTATAACTCACCAAACATCTTAACCATCCAAAAATGGTATACAATCAGTTCTTAATTTTGGTATACAATTTTGGCACTTGTGGTATGCACCAAAATCAAATAGACTCTTCGGTTTCAAAAAGTGACATTAGTGGTACCTGACCTTAACCAAAAAACCCACTTGGTACCTCCGTCATAGCTCCGTCAATTCATTTAACATAACTCCACGTAAGGCACCCTAATATGCCGACACCTGTCCCCGAGCGACATGTGTGCGCCACTTAGGCGTATCACAGGAGGTACCTATACTTTTAAATGTCACGTGTGATATAAAAAAATTAAAAATAAAATAAAAAATAAAAAATAAAAAAAATAAAAACTTAAAAAAAGAAAAAAAAAATCTATTGTTTGGGGGTAGCCGGGGGTGGCCGGCCACCCCCATTTTGGCCATGGAGGTGGCTCATAGGGGTGGTTCGGCCACCCACTGTAATGCCCTAGAATTTTAATTAAGGGTTAAAAATCACCTTAAAAGTTAAGGGTAAAAAGGTAATTAAAAATAAAAAAAATAAACGGTTCGAAAATAGCTTAAAAATAAAATTTGCCTTGGGTCGTCCGGACGGTAAGAGTTGTCGTCTTAACGGTTGTCGCCCAAAATGGATCGTCCGCAGCTTCATTTGCAGCGGTCCGGACGGTCCTTTGCTACGAATCAGGCAGTATTGATTGTCCGCAGGTCGTCTGCACCATCGTCCGGACGGTCGCAATCCAAAATGCATCGTCCCCAGCAGCGTCTGCAGCGGTCCGGACGGCTCATGCTACTGTTCAGTTAGTAGCGGTCGTCCGCAGCATCGTCCAGACAGTCCTATGCCACTATTCACTCAGAGGTGACTGCCCGCACCATGTCCGCAGCATGGTCCAAACGGACCATATGCTTGTCGTCCAGACGGACCACTTCTCGATCAGGACGGTAGCACTGTTCGCCCGACTATATATAGCTGGAATGCGATTTTCCAGCTCATTTCCGACTTTTCTTCATTTTCTCCGCCATTTTCTCTTCTCTCACTTATAGGGTTTATACCCAAACATTGGGTATTGATCTTAGAGAGCCCCCAAATGCATTTCTAGCACCAAGAACAAGATTCTTGACGTTGGAAACCTACTTCTGCCAATTGATTCAAGGTAAAGATTCTTGAAACTCTAAATTCTCAATGCTTGGGCTATAATTTTGAATGTATAACTTAGCATTGGTCATTTTCTTAGGATTCTCGTTGGTTTAACTCTCTCTACATCGGGTTGAGATTTCGAAGCTCACAACTCCGGATTCTTCAAGAATTGAGGTAAATGTCCAAAACCCTAGACTTTTTCCATAGATGGTATTTTGGGGTTTTAGGATGTCTAACCCTAGTAATTCACTACGGGTTGCTTATATAGGTTGTTTAAAGGCATTGGGAACCTTAGAATTCTATGGGTTGCTTATGGCCATATTGATACTTGTATATTTAAGTATCCTAGTTATTGGGTAGTTGAGTTTGAGTTAGAGTGCATAGTATTGATGTTATAGCAATGTATACGCAACGGACATTGCTAGAGCATTGGGCTAGAAGTCAAAGGACAACAAGCGGAATAAGTAAGTATTTATACTTATTAAGAGTGATACACACCTTAAAGTATTTTTATGTTTTGTTTTCAATGTTTAGCAAATGTTGTACTTGTTAAACAAAATAAACTTTTAATCATTAGAATTTTATTGTCAGCTCTTTATTTTTTGATTACTCTCTTTGAATATAAATGCTTCTGCTCAGTTTATATTTGATGTGATATACGACTCTGATGTAATAGGTGTATATTTCATGATACGTTGTGAGATACATGTATGACAGATGTTTTTATCACCCTGTGGCAGTAGATCTGGTTATGATTACTGTATGTTTTCAAAAAAAAATATAGCTACAGTGTAATTATGGATCGAGTCGTCACACCCACAATTTGCAAAAAGAATGGGGGTGGCCAATCACCCCCATTTGGGCTTGGCCACCGTCAACTTGCAAAATGGGGGTGGCCGAAACCACCCCCAAGAGCCTTGGGGGTGGCTCGGCTACCCCCGTTTGGCATGGGGGTGGTTCGGCCACCCCTAGACCGGTCAATCTAGGGTGGCCGAAACGACCCGAGGCCCAAATGGGGATGGCTGGCCACTCCTATTGTCTCTTGAGTGTGGTTTCGGCCACCCCCTAGTCGGCCATAGGGAGCCACCCCCATGGCCAAAATAGGGGTGGCTGACTATAAGCCCCGCCGAGTACTAACCAAACTATGGTTGACTCGTGGTGTCTCCCTAGACTTATTTACTAATTAAACAAGCTCGAAAGGATCTTCTAACAATCATAGCGGAAGAATAAAACTTAATGCAAGAAAACACATTAAATAATCCAATATCAAAATAATATCCAAACATTATTCGGAACAGAATTAAATCTCCTTAGAAGTAAACTAAAACCAAAGGAAATACAAATCCAAAGGAATACAAATCCAAATGAAATAACATCTTAAGTCATCAATATAACCAAATCCCAAACATAAAACAAAGTCATCAAATAAACATCAATCAAGGGTGAGTCTTAATCATATATGACTGTAACGCCCACAAGAGTACTAACCAACAATGGTAGACTCGTGGCGCCTTCTCAATGAACCGTCGATAATACTCGGCTAATCCCAAGAAACTTTGAATTTCCTGAGCATTAACCGATCTCTTCCAATCTACAACTGCACTGAACTTCTCGGGATCCACCGTGACTCCCTCTCCAAAATTACATGACCAAGAAATGCTACCTTATTCAACCAAAAAGCACACTTAGAAGACTTGGCATAAAGCTTTTCTCGTCGAAGTCTCTCCAAAGCTTTCTGGTGGTCCTCCTGGCTCTTCGAGTAAAGGTGCATTTGGGGTTGCGATTTCGTAAATAAAAAGTGCGATTTTAAACAAAATCACAAAAAAAAAAGATCGTTTCGGAATTGCGTTTTTAAAAAATTACGATATGCGTTTTCAAATTGCAGGTAAGGGGGTGCTTTTTTGAAAACGCTGAATTTTAAAATATTAAATTGCGATTTTAAAGGACAAACTGCGATTTTGCCAAACGCATAATTGTGTTTTTAAAAATCACATTTTCAAATCGCACATTTTAAAATCGCTATTTTTAAAATCGCACTTTTTGAAATCTCATATCCAAATAAACCCTAAATTAAGATGTCTTCAATGAAAACTACCGTGAACTGATCCAAGTAGTCATCAAAGATTCTGTTCATTGTATCCATGAAAACTGCAGGCGCTTTGGTCAAACCAAATGACATCACCAAGAACTCATAGTGTCCATAATGAGTTTTAAAGGCTGTCTTCGGAATATCGTCACTCTTAACTCTAACTTTATGATATCCCAACCGCAAGTCTATCTTCGAAAAGACTCTTGCTCCTTGCAATTGACCAAGCAAATCATTAATCTTTTGTTGGGAATACTACTCTAACAAAAGAAAATATAGTACAGCGAAAAATAAACTATTCCCTAGCCAAGATCGAACTTTAATGGAAAAACAACTCTTGGTCCGTTCAGTGTATACTACCTTATACACCTACTACATCAAGCCAAAGAATCATCTTCGCCTGATTAAGGTAAATCACTTAAGTTGATGTGTAACAGTCTTACCCAATGGAATGCCTAATTCCATTGTCGATTACGAACTATAAACTTTACATAATACAAGGGTTATAGACTGAGACCTTGTGTGACAAAGACCATTGCTTCCACTCATAGTCCAAATTCAATATTTTCTCTGGACCCTTTGTATGGAGATTTATTAATAAAATTATACAAAGATTATATGCTTATATGCCACAAATATATTTAATCAATGAATAAATAAAACTTTATTCATAACAAAATTACAATGTCAATCGTATCATAAATTGTGATTTATGGCATAATCCCCAACAGACTCCCACTTGCACTCAATTCCAATTGAGCATACATTTAACTCTCATTCCCTCCAAGTGAGTTTCAAAAACCATCTGGGGCAAAGTTTTAGT
Organism: Betula pendula; assembly: GCA_900184695.1. Classification (NCBI taxonomy): domain Eukaryota; kingdom Viridiplantae; phylum Streptophyta; class Magnoliopsida; order Fagales; family Betulaceae; genus Betula; species Betula pendula. The sequence continues at coordinate 131,319 of FXXK01001343.1, forward strand.
GAATGGATCTACCAAATTTTTTGTTGATGGTATTTTCGCCACAATTGTTCTCCCCGCACTACTATCTATCTAATGAAATGATACTTGCACTCTATGTGTTTCCCTCTCCTATGGTTTCTTGGCTCCTTGGATTGTGAAATTGCTCCACTGTTGTCACAAACCAACATTATGGGAGATTGCTCATTCCTCAAGAACTTCCTGAGCCACACTGCTTTCTTTGCTACCTCACTGGCCGCAACGTACTCAGCTTCTATAGTGGAGTTCGCAATGCATGACTACTTACACTTCTCCAACTAATGGCTCATCCTCCTAAGGTAAATACATACCCTGAAGTGGATTTTCAAGAATCACGATCTGACTGGAAGTCAGAATCTATGTAATTGGTAATCAAATCCTCACTTTGGTAGACAAGCATATAATCATTTGTTCTCCGTAGATACTTGAGTATATGCTTAACCGTTACCTAATATTGTGGACCAGGATTTGATTGATACCTGCCGACCATGCCTACTGCAAAATATATGTCAGGTCTAATGCATAACATGACATATACGAGACTTCCTACTGCCGAAGCATACAAAATATTTCTCATTTGCTCTTCCATCTTAGATGTCTGAGGACACTGATCCTTAGACATAGCGACTCCATGCCTAAAGGGCAATATCCCTTTCTTAGAGTCTAACATGTTAAATCTTGTCAAGACCTTGTCTATGTATGCTGATTGGGATAAGCCTATCATCATATTCTTGCAATCTTGCAAGAGTTTTATTCCTAGGATGTAACTTGCTTTTCCCAAGTCTTTCATATCAAACTATTTAGACAACCAAATTCTAACTGCCGATAATGTTCTTACATCGTTTTCAATAAATAGTATATCATCAACATACAGCACTAAAAATGTCACTACATTATCCCAACACTTTTTGTACACACATGGTTCATCGAAGTTTTGTTCAAAACCATATTGTTTGATTGTTTCATCAAACCTGATGTTTCATAATATGGATGCCTGCTTAAGTCCATAAATTAACCTTTGCAATTATTAAATCGTAATTCCTACAGGCCTTGCTGTAAAAATAACAACACTGTTTCGAAAGCAAAATTTAATTAAAATAGCAAACGATCTCCAAATGACTTGAAATTTTCCAGTTAAGATGCTAACATGTTCAAGAACATGATCCAAGTCTTAAACCAAAATTTCAGTTTCTAGAGATCCCCAGAAAAATTCCAGATTTAAGCAATAGAAAAACAAAAACACAGTTTTCTAAAACTTCTTTCTTCAACATGTTTTCTATAAAGTTGGCTTTAATACCAATTGTTAGGAATAAACATGCAAATCAAAGATATTGCGCAGCAAAAAATAATCTATTCCCTAACCAAGATCAACTCTAAGAAGAACATGTGGAGAATAATGTTATTTAAAATTAAACTAGCAATAACATAAAATTACTTATTTGCAAACTAGGGTCACACCTTGGCTTTTGAACAATGAATCCATGCTGCTCTAAGAACATCAAGAATACCAAGAACACCTTCAAAAACACCAACAGATCTTCTCACCAATGACTAGAAATAACCAAGAGCGTGAGCTTTTTCTAGCTCTTTAAAACTTTAAACTTTGTTCCTTTGAGAGTTAACTCAATAGAACTTTAATTCTAAGCAAAAGCTAAAAGAATTATTTTGGAGTGGATTGCTAGAGCTATAAGCACCTTTATTTATATTGAAGCTGCAGAGAATATAGACTGTAGAAAAGTAATGTGGGATTGCATCCCACTACATATAGTGGACGGCTAGTNAAACCCTAATTAATAAAACATAAGAAATATATGGGCCAAACATCCTCAAGCCCATTTATTCTAAACTAATAAAATAAAGCCTTTAATAACAATAGGCCCTATTTTTAAGTTAAGTCTTCCACAGCTTGGATTAAGTGGATCAAGACTGGTTCTCTTTCTTTCATGCCCATCTTGAGTGTTGGGCTCTTACTAGCTTCATCCCAAGTCGATTGCACTAATCCTTGCATTGCTTCCCTGATCTTCTTAGCTCTTGGTCTTGTAATTGGCCCATCTGAAATTTGCAAAGGATCTTTAAGAGTAGGCCCACCTTGGTTCCCATCAGCTAGGGTTAGAGAAAACCCTAACCTCCACTTAATGATATATACGGCCAAGGCTAGGGTTTAGTAACCCTAGCCCACGCCGCTCACTTACTTCCCTTAGGCTTGGGTTTTATCTCAAGCCTAGTCTTTTATGCATCTCTGTACAGTTTTTTTTTTTTTTCCTTTTGCCCATATTTTAATAAATTAAAACAATCTGCTTATATTAAATAAGCTCATGTCTTAATTAATTAAAATAACTTGCCAAATAATTAAGCCCATATTTTAATAAATTAAAATAACCTACTTAATAAATAAATAAAATTCTGTCTTTGGTTAATTTACAATAGCTTAATGAGGGATTTGAAGAGAAAAATATTTCTGGCTCAAATAGTTTCTGACTATCCCAAGTCACTATTAATTACAATTAATACCACTATATAATTGTAACTGCACTCTAGAAAATATTTTTGATTAAATCAACAAAGTTCCCTTTGACTAACTTATGGATGAGTATGATTCCTCCATAAAATCCTCCGGAGATGAATTAGGACCGTGATACTATCACACTATATTCTCTATCTCTTATTCCTTGAGTATCATATTCTTACCTTATTATTCTCTCTCCTGTGAATATTCCATTTACTAGGTAATTTATTTTGAAATTCTCTTTCCAAAATGCTTTGGCCAGAGATTGAGAATAATCCTATATAAAATCTATTCATGGGGAGATTTCTTGTTCTTTTTCACTTAAAAGGATTTTGATTCCCTATTAAGCAAAACTCTTCTCACGATGCTACATATGATCATCCAACAGAAAGATAATGTTGACCAACGTTTAAGGCTTCAATCTACAATATATTAAAGTGAAGACACTTGACATCTGAATTCGCTTTCTCTCAAGATTTAGAGTCACATGTATAAGTAATCTGAGAGTTATTGTCTTTTGCTAGGAACGGTATTTTTCTAGAAAGACAACTCCCGGTTCGTTCAGTGTATATCACCCTATATACCTACACATCAACCCGAAGTATACACTTCACTTGATTAAGGTAAATTACACAATTGATGCGTAACAGTCGTACTAATGGAATGTCTAGTTCCATTATGACTGCGACCAAATGAATTTCAGAATACAAGCGTTATGGTCTCAGACCTTATATGACAAAAACCTTACTCACAACCATAGACCATATTTAATGTATTCTCTGGATCTTTTGTATGGGGACAATCATAAATATCATACAAAAAACTATATGATATATGCTCATTTATTTAATAAATAAATAATAATAATAATAATTCATAATAAAACAAATACCAAACTCTTAATGTCAAAATGTAAATAATTTGGAATTTAGGGCATAATCCCCAATAGTGGCGCCTCCGGAGGGGTGAACTCCTGCATCGACTAGGTCGACAATTGGCAGAACCAAGACTGTTGACTCCCTCCTGATTTGCCAAGAGAGCCTGGGCTCCTTGAGGTTTTCTTCCTGGTTGATGAACTCTTCTGCTTTGTCCATGAACTCTTGAAGATTGTTTGGCCGCTTTTTGGCTAACTCCGCCATCAAGGCTCCGCTAGGATGGATCCCTCAAACCAGGGCCGTAAAGGCCATCTCATCAGTAACACTATCGAGAGACAGCTTCTCTTGGTTGAATCCAATGATGTAATCTTTTAGAGATTCCTCCTTGCCTTGAATCAGCGTCAATAAATGAGTCGAGGACTTCTTGTGCTTCCTTCCTGAAAAGAATTGGGTTAGGAGCTTTTTCCCTAGGTTTGTAAAACTCTCTACAGAGCTTGGGGGTAGTTTCCTAAACCAATCTCGGGCATTTCCTCCTAGGGTTAGGGGAAAAGCCAGCAAGCCACTTCATCAAAAGTGCCATTGAGGTTTAGATGGGCCTAGTACTCATCCAAGTGCTTGGTTAGGTCTTCTTGGCCGGTAAAGAGTTGGATGTTGGGCACCTTGAATTTTTCGAAGAGAGGCATGGCCGCTATCTTCTCGGTGAATAGTCAAGCTATCCCTTGTAGTAGACTGTCTACCACTGAGGTTTGCCTTTATCTTTATAAGAGGTCTCCTGCAAGAGGCCGCACTTCTTCTCCAATGCAGCCATCATGTCTTTGAGTTTCTTGACGCTCGTCTTCCGACATTTAGCATCTCGGTTTGCTTTCTCGGGGTCACCTCCTGGGCTCTTGTGCAGATGGTTATGGCTACTGTGTTCTTCGCCATCTCCAACTTGTAGTCACAAAGCGGCATTGGTCTGGTGAAGAGCATCCATATCCTTCTGCATCTGGTTGATCATGGCTTGTAATACAGCAACATCTGGGGCCTTGCCCCCCCCCCCCCCAGCTTTTGAGACATTTGTGTGTGAGCGGTATTCACCATTGATATGAACCCACAGGAAGAGAAATCCGTTGAACCCACAATCAATTTGAAAACTTATCCAAGAAAGCCAAACTCAAGTCTATGGATGGAGAATTTAGACCCATTGAAAACTCGTTTCAAGAACCTAGATTATATTAAAATCTAGACTCGTTGAAATCCCGTCTCAAGAACCCAAATTATAAGGAAGAACGCCACAAAGTTGTGATTTACCTTTGATAAGTTCAAGAGTTCAATCAAGAACAAGAAGAGTAAACTCAACTCACAATTAAAATTCAAAATAATGTCTGCTTCCTTAAGTGGTGGCTATGAGATGTTTAAATATTCCCTATAAAATAACCCTAGGCCAAAATAAGGCCCCTTTCCCAAAATACCCTCAAGTGGAACAATTAAAGTTCTTTTGAAACCTTATAATTAAAAACATAAGAAATATATGGGCCAAACATCCTCAAGTCCATTTATTCTAAACTAATAAAATAAAGCCTTTAACCAAATTGAAAGCCTTCAATAACAATAGGCCCTATTTTTAAGTCAAGTCTTCCACAGCTTGGATCAAGTGGATCAAGACTGGTTCTCCTTCTTTCAAGCCCATCTTGAGTGTGGGCTCTTGCTAGCTTCATCCCAAGTGGATTGCACTAATCCTTGCATTGCTTTCTTGATCTTCTTGGCTCTTGGTATTGTAATTGGCCCATCTGGAACTTGCAAACGATCTTTAAAGTAGGCCACCTTGGCTCCCATCATTCCCCCTCTCTAAAAGGATTCGACCTCGAATCTTCACCTACATCAAAGGGAGAAAGATCAGAAACATTGAAAGTAGCAGAAACATTATACTCACTTGGAAGATCCACTTTATATGCATTGTCATTAATTTTCTCAAGAATTTGGAAAGGTCCATCTCCTCGGGGATGCAACTTAGTCTTCTTATGGGCTAGGAATATTTCTTTACGCATATGAACCCAAACCCAATCTCCTGGTTCAAAGATGACACACCTTCGCCCTTTATTGGCTTGGGAAGTGACCCTTTCATTCTTGTGGGCAATTTGAAGCCGTACCCTCTCATGAAGTGACTTCACTAACTTCGCATTCTTTTGGCCATCCAAGATACTCCTGCCATCAACAGGTAAAGGCATCAAATCTAACGGAGTAAGCGGATTAAATCCATAAACAATTTCAAAAGGAGAATATGAAGTAGTAGTATGCATGGTCCTATTATATGAAAACTCTATAAATGGTAAACAATCTTCCCAAGTTTTTAAATTCTTATGAACAACAGTGCGTAAAAGCTGAGTTAAAATCCTATTAACTACTTCAGTCTGACCATCAGTCTGCAGTTGACAAGTAGTGGAAAATAAGAGCTTAGTACCCAATGTCCCCACAACACCTTCCAAAAGTAGCTAAGGAATTTAACGTCCCTATCAGAAACAATACTCCTGGGCACACCATGGAATCGCACTATCTCCCTGAAAAACAAGTCAGCTTTATTTATGGCATCATTTGTTTTATAGCATGGAATGAAATGTGCCATCTTACTAAATCTATCCACAACCACAAAAATAGAATCGCTACCCCTTTTTGTCCTAGGCAACCCTAAAATAAAGTCCATAGATATGTCGACCCATGGCTCACTAGGGACGGGTAAGAGTGTCTACATGTAATGCACCTGCTACAAATGCGATTGACATCTCGCTTCATTTTAGGCCAAAAGAAATGCTCATGCAAAATATTTAAAGTTTTCTTGACACCAAAGTGCCCCATTAATCCCCCACAATGTGTCTCACACACCAATAACTCACGCATAGAACAACTTGGCATACAAAGTTTGCTTTCTTTAAACAAGTAACCATCATGCTTGTAAAACTTACCAAATGTCGTCTTATCACATGCCATGTACACATTAGAAAAGTCAGCGTCATCGGCATACAGGTCTTTCACATATTCAAACCCAAGCATTTTGGCACTCATAGAAGTAAGAAGTACATACCTCCGGGATAAAACATCAGCAACAATGTTCTCGTTACCTTACTTGTAATGGATGACATATGAAAATGTCTCAATGTATTCCATCCAATGAGCATGCCTTTTATTGAACTTACCTTGACCGTTGAGATGCTTCAATGATTCATGATCGGTGTGGATCACAAATTCCCTAGTTCATAGGTAGTGCTGCCAAGTCTCCAATGCACGAACAAGAGCATAAAGCTCTTTGTCATAAGTAGAGTAATTTAATGAAGCCCCACTTAGCTTCTCACTGAAGAAGGCTATGGGCTGCCTATCCTACATCAAAACTGCTCCAATCCCTAAACCTGAGGCATCACATTCAATCTCAAAAGCTTTGTTAAAATCAGGTAATGCTTGCACAGGTGCAGAGCACAACCGTTCTTTAATGGTGGCAAAAGCATTCTCTTGATTATCCCCCCCAATGAAACCCAACATTCTTTTTTAATGACTTCAGTGAGTGGTGCAGCAATGGTGCTAAAGTCTTTAATAAAACGCCGATAAAAACTAGCTAAGCTGTGAAAGCTTCTTACCTCAGTGATGCTCCTTGGCGTTGGCCATTCCTTGATGGCCTGGACTTTCTCTTCATCCACTTCAATACCCTTTGTACTAACAACATAACCAAGAAAAACAACTCGTTCCATGCAAAAGGTACATTTCTTGAAATTAGCATACAACTTTTCACATCTCAACAC
>FXXK01001344.1:0-20979 GCA_900184695.1 Betula pendula
CATGATCTAAGAATGCAAGTTCACATAATTACAAATTAAGTTATGAATATTAAACAACTAAGCTATATGTATAATTATATAATCATGTTTATATTTATAACTTAATTCATAGTTCATATAAGCATATAATTTATAGTTTAATTTATAATAATATAATTACATATTTATATATACTAACTCAGTACTACTATGTTAATAAATAATTTAATTAACATAAGTTATAGTTAATTAGAAAGTCAGTTAATATAATAATATGTAATATGTTAGTATGTTATAAAGTAACTTAATGTTATATATTGATAACATATACACATATATATGTTAAAATTTTTAATCTAATAACTAACTTATTCTAATATTAACATATTAATGCATTTTAATTTTTTTAAATACAATATAATTTATATATGTACAATTATACAAATACAAGATGTTACATATTTTAATTATTATAAATACATATTATTTTTTGGGTAAAATACCTTTTACCCCCGAAATATCTAGCCATTTGTGTTTTAGTCTCTAATATTCAAAAAGTGTTGATCCTCCATAATCTATCACACGTTTGCAAATAAGATTATCCGTCCATTTTTTCTATTATTTTTTACGGAAATCAAGTCACGTGCGTGGCACGTGACTTTTTTCTACCTAAATGTTCGAAAATATCCTCATGTGGGTAAAGTGTCAAAAAAAAATTAAAATTAAAATCAAAATTTTTTTATTTTTTATTTTTTTAAAAAGAAAGAGGTAAAAAGAAAAAAAGAGGGGTGGCTGATTTTTTTCTTTCTTTTAAAAAAATTGATTTTTTAGTTTTTTTATTTATTTTTTGTGGGAACAGCTGTTAAGCATAATCCATGTGAGTGTTATATAGTGTTCCGCATGACTACATCAGTTCACTAATCCAACGACTAAGATAGAATCATCAAACTTAAAATCTTAATAAACAGTCAGGATTACTTCTTTGACTGATGCAATTTCGGTTTCACCAAGAGACGTGTGTGGAGGATAACTATTTAAAGCCCATTTTTAACTCACGCAAGCGAAACCAAGTCTAACTACCCCATGCATTTATCAGCTTTTCTATGCTTAATCTCAGCCTTTGGATAATAACCTTGATTAAATGGTAGCCGTTCGATTTTGATAAAAGACTACAGCTGTAACGCATGACTGTTCGATCATGGTGGCCGTTCGATTAAATGGTCTTCATTCGTACTTGTACAGACACCTTCCAGAGAGTTCTTCTCTCTCTCGTCAAAAAGTAAAAAAACAAAAAGGCTTAGGCCCCGTTTGGTTTGCGGAATAGGTCCTGGAATTGAATGACTATTCCTATGGAATAGTCATTCCTTTATTTGGTAAGAGCCTATTCATAGGAATAGTTATTCCCATAGGAATACTTATTCCCTTACGAAGAGGAATAGGTATTCCTTTTAAAAATGAGAGGAATACATATTCCTTTCCTACAGGAATAGAATTATTGCAGCATCTTCTCATAAAAGCCCCTCACACTCCAACATTAATTTTTTTTTTTTTTTAGTATTATGAAACCATCTGGTGATGTGCTTTTCGTTTTTTTTTAAAAAAAAAATAAAATAAAATAAAATTGATGGGTGAATATGATGATTTTGTTGATATACTTTTTTTTTTGTTTTACAAAAAAAAAAAAAGCTTGACAATTTAAAAAAAAAAACAAAAAAACCTACGAACTTTTTTTTAAAAAAATTGACATTTTTTTTTAAAAAAAAAAGTTATAGTATAACAATTTTTGTTTAAAAAATAAAGAAAAAAATGTCCTTAAATTATATTTATATTATAAGGGTATTTTAAGAAATTTGATTACAATATAATTCTATTCACCAGCATATTCAACTATACCAAATAAAAGAATATCTATTCAGTGTTCTATTCCATCGTTACAACCAAACTAAGGAATAAGAATAACTATTTCATTCCACCTTCTTCTATTCCAAGGAATAACTACTCATTTTCCTAATGGAATAGTCATTCCGCAAACCAAACGAGGCCTTATACTCTTTTATTTTTTGAAAGGGAAAAAGGCTTATACTCACGCACAAAAAAAAAACAAAAAGCCTAGTCTTTCTCCTCTTTTCCCTTTATTTTTCTCTTCTGGAAATCGTTGGAGGAAGAGGGACTTCCTTCTCCTTTATTTTTTCTTCCCTTTTTTCTCCTCTTTCTTCATCCTTTGTCTTCTGTTTTTCCTTTTTCCTTACCCATCTGCAAATAGGTCAGATCTATGGGGTTTGGCACTTTATCTCTACACGCACACCCTCCGTTTTCCACCGCCGGTCTCCGCGACTTCCTCCATCTTCTGCTGCGGCTGCTCGTGGTCTTCGCGCGCCACTTTGACGCGCGTGTGACACACGCCGCCCTGGTTTGGGCCACGCTTTTGCTCGTTGTCATCCCCAGTGTCCATGTAAAGACTCTTCATAGTTGGATCTCTTTTTTGGGCTATGAAGTTTTGCTAATCGAGAAGCAGATAAGGTTGCGACGTCCTCTTTTGTGCTGGGTCCTTATCTTGCGGAATGTCGCCGTGGTGGTCCACCTAAGGAGCTCTGTTTCTACCGGTTCAAGTGCGGTTATCGTCAAATGGGTATTGATTAACGTCATTTTGAGATGCAAATTTGTTTAAATTTGATTTGCAAGTTAAGTTGATTATATTTGTGTAAATTTATTTGTAATTGTTTTGGAAGAAATTATTATTAATAAATTGGTTTAATTAGTTTCTTTTTTATTTTTATATTTAAACAAAAAAATTAAATATTTCGGCTCGAGCTCGTACTCGAACTCTAGCTCGGCCAAAATGACCGAGCTCGACCTCGACCTCGCACAAGGATCCCACCTTGACGAACCGAGCTCGAACACAAAAAACAGGTTCGTGTCAAGCTCGAGCTCAAGAAAAATTTAGACAAACCGAGTTCGAGCAAGCACTACTCGCTCAAACTCGGCTCGTATACACCCCTAAGATTCCACATACCAAAACCAACTGTGCATATGTCTGCCTTCCCATGGAAAAGACTGATTCTGACCACTTTGTATAACTTGTTATTGGGGCAATACCCCATCAAACACGTAACTAGTTCTCCCCCATCCGGGTTTGGGCTAATTCCTTTAGAACTTGGAAGGGTCACGTATTCACCCGTCAAAGGATTTGCTATGTATATAAGGCTCGGGTTCGAGAAATTGACGCCAACAAACCAGGCCATTACACGAATTTTCAATCTGTACTCGGGTCTTGGGGAAGAAACTCGTTAAGATAGACATGTCAGCAACATTAGAGGAAATTACATAGACCCTCGTTAAGAAGTCGGCCGTTGTAACGTAAGTAATGCAAGTGGGTACTCCTGAAAAGTATAGTTTAGCGAAGTGAGGGTCCAACACCAGATCACGCCAGTTTTTACATGCGAACCTGCATTGAAGCAAAGTCCTCAATGGAAGTCTACGTAATATATCCATCACAATGGGCGGTGGCAGCTCCAATATGAAGCATTGCTTGCATGGCCTCTTTCCAAGAAACATGTCTGTAATTACAAAGATTCAAAAAAAATAAAGAAAAAAAAAATCCTGTAATTTTTATAGGATTATGAATAATGAAAAAGTTAAAACTATATATATATATATATATACGTTCCTATGAACTTCTTCTTAACTAAACTCACGTTAAGTAAAAAAGCGCAAGAAATTAAGAAATTAAGTAGCAAACCTATACTGGGGGCGCTTTGAAGGCCAAGCCAACAGCGCCTGCGATCTTCTTTGATTCTCAGTGGATCGATTCTCTCTTTTTATCATAAAAATAAGGCGGCGCTCAAGTTTTGTGGGTTTGGCTCTGAATATAGAGAAACTTTGCCCTAATTTCATCCTTATGTGGGTTTAATAGGGTGCCGAATTTCTGGGTTATTCGAAATTCCGAGCCCATTGAAATAAAAATTAATTTTTTTAAAGGCTTATTGCTTTTTCATCGCTTCATAAGTCACCAAAAATAAACTTGCAAAAAAAAAAAATAAAGTCACCAAAAATAAAGATGGGGCACCAAAAAAAAAAAAGAACACGGCTTCAGAGCTAATTAATTTACTCCTCTAAACCTAAAATATTGTCTAATTTTTGGGAAATAATCTTCTTTTTTTCTAATGTAATATCGAAAAGAAAGAAAAATGGTGTGGAGGTCCTTGGGGTTTAACTTTCTCTCTATTCAATTTATCCCCTAAAGTTTATATTTGATCAAATCACTACTTAAGGTATTTCGTTAGATATCAATAGCTCATTCCATACGTACTACGTACGTCGGTACGTACGTATGCTTTTAGGTTTTTTAATGGTAAAACATAACTGACAAGTATCATTGAGTCAACAACAATTAATTTTGTGATCATATCATTCAAAAAAAAAAAAAAACAAAGAAAATGGAAGGAAAAAAGAAAACATAAACAGGCCTTTGGCTACTAAGAGTGATTCGACCAACTCCAATTGTTAGGGTGTGGGTGATTTGGCTATCCCTATACACTACAAGAAATTTCTCCATTAGCGTGGACATTATTTAGTGTCGAATTTTAACTCCATACTACAAGTAGACGCTAATGTTAAAAACATGTTAATATTAGTGTCGACAAATAAGTTGACACTAATATGTCGATGCTAATAACCCAGCGGGAATTTTTGCCTTGCACAGGTTGAATTGAAAATTATAATAGCATTGACATTTTACTATTAGTGTTGACATTGGTCAACGCTAATTTATATCACTACAAAAAATGTGATCATTAGCGGCGACATTTTGTCGCCGCTAGTAAGCAAAAATGTTGTTGCTATTGATCAATAGCGGCAACACGTGGCCGCTAAATATCGGACACTATTGATCATTAGTGGCCACATTTTGGTCGCTACTAATGATCACTTAATAACGGCGACAAATGTTGCCGCTAATGATGGAGGTTGTTGACGCTAAAAAATTATTGAATTGAAATCGAAAGTCGCCGCTAATGACATTAAAAATAAAATAAAATAATATATAAAAAAAAAAAAAAATAAACCATTAGTAGCCGTCGCCGCTAATGATGTTATCAGTAGCGGCCAAAATAAAGTTGCCGCTAATTATAGCATCATTATTAGCGACTTTCGGTTACAAATCTCTAGTTTTGTAGCGGCGACACCATCTATCATTAGCAGCAACATTTGTTGCTGTTGTTAAGTGATCATCAGCAGCGCAAACAAATCTCGCGGTTGATGATCAATTGTGTCCGACCTTCAGCATCCGTCGTATCAGCGACGTCATATTGCCGCTACTGATTAATAGCGGCGAGATTTTTTTTTTTTATCAATAGTGGCGATAATATGTCGCTGCGAATGATAGAATTTTTTGTAGTGATAATTACTTTGGTACCAATAATTTTTTATGCTAACCCTTATCTGTAAACCTTACAGATTAGCGTTAGATTATAACATGACTCAATATGCGCACATTTTTGTTATTTTATCTGACCGCACTCTTTACCATATGCTTTCCTATAGACAGCTTATTAGGAGTGACTTCATTTTGCTATTTTTCAAGCAAATGACATCAATTATCCGTGGTTTGGAACATAGTTCACACCCTTATCACAATTGACGACTTTAGTCGTATACAAGTCTATGTGATGACCTGCACTGAATCTTGATCAAGCATTTCTTCTAAAGTTATTATTTCTGAGGATTTTTCTTGATACACCGTATTAGCGTCTTTTACACTCTTAGAACATAGATATTACCAAGTCTCAACAAGATGCTTTTTAGTGAACTTTTACATACATGTGAGTTGTAATATCCGTACCTTGTTAGTGTCATATGCCTTTTTACCAACTAATTAAGTCCCCTATTAAACAGATGTGCATATAATCATTCATTCAGGTGTTCCTGAATCCTTCTGATCATGCACTAACCCATGTAGCTATTACTTTAGGTGTTTCTTAACTTTATGGTCACCACATGTTCTATAAATTTATCCAGAGGCCACCCCTTGGTTATAGGATCAACCACCATCTCTATCGAGAGGATGAATTCAACTTTTATTTCACTCATCTCTACTATATTTTGAATATAGTGATAACTTATATCAATGTGTTTGCCTTTGGAGCTTTGTGCTCCACTTTTTATTAGAGATATGGCGGACTTATTATTCAAAAATATATTGACTGGTCTACTAGATATACCTAAATTTAAACTTTCAATAAAACGTTTAATCCAGACCGTATTGTTTACCAATGTGCTGCAAGATATATACTCAACTTCCATTGTAGATTTAACAACACAATTTTGTTTCTTACTTAATCAAGAAACAGCTGGTCCACTGAATAAGAATACATAACCACTAGTTGACTTTCTATCATCTGCATCTCCAGCAAAATTTGCATCTGTGTATCTTGCAATTTTTAGATCATTTATACCAAAACATAAACCCATGTTTTTAGTACCTTACAAATATCTAAATATTCGCTTTACCGCTTGCCAATGTATCTTCCCTGGATTGGATTGATATCTGCTTACCAACCTTACTGCATAACAAATATAAGGCCTTGTGCTTGTCATGCCGTACATGAGACTACCCACAGCTTGGGCATAGGGGACTGATTCCATTTCTTTAATCTCTATCTCATCTTGAGGACACATTGTTTTGCTTAAGTGCAGATCTTTTAAACAGGTGTACTTAAGGGTTTACAATTATCCATTTTAAACCTCTTAAGTATCTTTTCTAGATATTTCTCTTGATCCAAGTATAATAACTTTGAATTTTTATCTCTAGAAATTTTTATTCCCAAGACATAGGTAGCAGCTCCCATGTCTTTCATTTCAAACTTAGATGCTAAGAAACTCTTTGTCTATTTTATCATATTTGGACAATTACTGGTCAGCAATATATCGTCTACATATAATGACAAAATTGAAAATTTATTATTATTCATGTTTATATAAACACAATGATCTAGTGGATTTACCTCGAAACCAATTTCTAGTATAGCTTTGTGGAATTTCAAATACCATTATCTCAATGATTGTTTGAATCTATATAGAGATCTTTTTAATTTATAGACTTTCTCTTCATGTAATTTTATTGGGAATCCTACAGATTGTATCATATAGATATCCTCTTTTAATTTCCCGTTTAAGAATGTTATTTTAACATCCAACTGATGTAATTCTAAATCCATTTTGGCTACCACTGACATGATTATTCTTACTGAGGCAAACTTGGCCACAGGTGAATATGTATCAACAAAGTCTATACCGAGTTACTGAGTGAACCCTTTGGCTACTAATTTAGCTTTATACTTGTCAAGACTTTCATTTGCATTGAATTTCTTTCTGAGTACCCATTTGCATCCAATGGCTTTCCTTTGACTTGGTAAATCTGTAAGCTCCCAAACGTCATTTTTCCTTATTGAATTGAGCTCCTCATTCATAGCTTCAATTCATTTCTCAGCATCATTATTACTCATAGCTTCTTTGAAACTTACCGGATAATCTTGTAGATTTATATCATTTACACTTAGTACATAATGATCCCTAAGAATGCTTGATGGTTGCCTTTGCCTTTTACTCCCACTGTTTTCAATATTTGTATCAGTATGTGATTGATTGCTCCTATTGTTCCCACTGTTTCCATCATTAGTATTGGCATGTGTTGATATTTAGATTTCCTTTTTCTCCCACTACTCTGAAGGTCTGTTACATGTTTGTCTTCTAATGAAATGCCTTAAACTTTTAGACATGTGGGGTTATCTCCTTGTAAAAATCTGATCTCATCCATAGGATTAATTTGATTGATATTTTCAAGAAAGACAACATCTCTGCTTTCGATTAATCATTTCTCATAATGTTAGAATCGATATTCACTATCATTCTCTACATAACCAATAAACCTGCATTCCCAGGTTTTACTACTTAATTTGTCTTTTAGGGGTTTTGTGATAAGTACATATGCTTTACATCCCCATACCTTAAGGTTTTCAATATCTGGTTTTAAGCCTGTCCAATATTCATAAGGTGTGAGTATTTTATGTAATAGGTAATTCCATTGGTGGCCAGCTTGTTTGGGGCTTCCTCAAGTATATTCCTCATAGGTAAGAAGTAGCCAAATATATGCTATTCCATCATTGAACTTCATAATCTATGGGATTTGCCTTTGCAATAATGCTTGAATTCAAGTGATATATATATAGTTGGCAAAATGAATCTAAGTGAAACAATCTAAAAGAGAAATGATTGTTTTAATTCTCTTAACCGTCTTTTGCCCATCTCCATATAAAGAGATGTGCAATCTACCACTAAATCTATGAAAAATCTCCCTAAATTAAGAGTTTTTAAACTTTGGGAGGTCATTTCAAAACATGTGAAAGTTTATCGAGGTTTTCCAAAGTTTCCCTAATTTATATGTTATTTATATTCTGTAATTTTCTTGTATGTCTACTGGCTTGCAAGAGCAGCACTACTAGCTCCTGTGGTCAACTACTGGTGGCAAAGATTTCCTGCAAACATGTTAAGAGAGGGGTACAACAGAGAATTGGGTCGGGACCTGTGGGCAAATTGAGTTGCTCACTCTATCCCATGGCTAACCTATTGGTGGAACACGCAGAAGTGGTTTCCTGCATCAAGCGTTGTAGTTGGTAACATTAAGACATTATCTCCTCAGGATTTTCAAATAATCTCCAAGGTTGTTGGGACAAAAATGTGTAAGGTACTTCAACTAATTATCCTTCTTATGTATGGTAAAGGATAAAAATATTCATTACCAAGTAGTTAATGTTAGAATAATTAATAGATCAAATATGAGAATGACATACCTCAATTATTTTCCGAATGAGTAATGCTTATGTATCTACTTCATGTCTTTCTTGAGGTCTTTCTGGTATACATGGACTAGCTTTTTGTATTTTAGGAAGAGCAAGTAGGGCCCATCTTATGTTTAAAAAATGAAAAAGTTAGTCCATATGTACCAAAAAAACCCCAAGAAGGACATGGAGTAGATCCACAAGCATTACTCTTTCCGAATAAGCTTCCAATATCTGCGGGATTAATCTCCTATAAATGCCCAAAAATACAGAAGAAAACAGTATTTTGTGTATGTAGAGAGATTAATACTCACAATCCTAATTTTCACACATTAACCGAATGAAGTTTCATGGGCCAACTTCACTTATATATAGGGTGAGAGTAAAGGCTTCCTCATGTGTTCACAAAAATTGACATATCCCATTATAGGCTTAAAACTAAATAAATAACTATGTTAGTCCACCAAAAAGAAAAATAAATCCAACAGTTAGGATATATTGATACAACCAGAACCATTGCTTTTGACTAGGTCCTTGGCGTCATGTTAATGTATTGATTAAAATATTAAATTTATCTCTTCTTATAAGTTTAAGCTATTAAGATAACTGGTAATTTAACATGGTATCATAGCAGAGGTTTCGAGCCTTGTTTTTGCCAATTTTCAAGTGTTAGATCTCAAGTGCATGTAATTATAGAAGGAACTTAGCCTCTTAACAATGTAAGTTGTCAAATATAATCTTCCTTGATTATTTTATTAACATTCTCGAGTATTTAACAGACTTACAAATACAATAAGATACAATCACAAACAAACTGATGGTAAAACTAATCTTAAAACAATTAATCAATTAATTAACCCTTATAAGGCCTAACTACTCTATCACAACTTCACTTAATTTGATCTCTCCATACTACATGCATGCATGGGTATTGATCATCTGAAAGCACAGGCAACGCAGCAAGGAGTATTTGAGTCGATGCATCGTGCACTAATGATTGCAGTTGGGAAATAGGAATTCAGTCCAATGGATCTTGATCAGAACCCTTTTCCTAATAATGAAGGATCTCGATCAGTTCATCTGTGGCAGGGTGATGAAGATAGGATAATGCCGGTTACACTGCAATGCTATATTGCCAATAAACTTGCACGAATTAAATACCATGAGTTACAAGGTGCTGGTCATCTCTTTCCAATGGCTGTTGGAATGAGCGAAGTCATCATAAGGGCACTTTTGTTTGGGGACAATTAAGTAGCCCAATTTTGATTGTATTGCTTAGGAAAAAAATAAAAAAAAATAGCCCACTTTGATTGTATTAGGTAATTAAATAAAAAAGAGGACAATTGCATATGTTAGGGTGTTAATAAGTCCAATTACTAGGCCTATATATATATATATATGCCGGTTATTGATCAAGTGGGGGTGCTCTAAAGGGGGTCCCCTTTTTTTTCACCTTTTCTTAAGTTTTTATTTTTATTTTTAAGATTTTATTTTTTACTTTCTAATAATTTATTTTTTAATTTAGTGTGGCAAAAAAGTTGATGCGGCACTACCAGACAATGCAAAATTTGCCGAAAACTTATGAAATGGCTCATTACATGAGTTTTTAGCAAATTTTGAGAGTATTATTTAAAAATGCGCTTTGACTTAGTGATTTATCTTTAGAGTTACCCTTAATATTATGTCACATCTGAAAAGAAACTACCATATTAGCAAATTTCATGACTTTTGTAGAAGAAGTAAGAGGAAAATAAAGAAGACAAATAAAGCTTTTTTCTTGGAAATTAAAAATATTAATTAAAAATACAAAGTTAAAATTTGAATAATCTGTTTAGTACAAAACCATAACAAACATATCTTTTTGTTTTTCCTTGTTTGATGAGCCAAGGAGTTTGCAAACTAAAGAGTCCGTACGTGTTTCAAACTACCATGCACATTTAATAAAAAGTTTTGGTACATGTAGTAAGAGTCATGATCAAACCGTCGTCTTGGCTTCAAAAAGTATTACAAGTGGTACATGTCGTTAATCAAAATATCCACTTAATAATTCTGTCTAGGTTTTGTCTTATTTTATTTTATTTTTTATGGAGATCCAGGTAACTTCATTTAAAATCGCAACACATATCCCTTGCGCCACATATTTTAGCTAACTCAGCATCTCATATGATGTGTCACTATATCACTTGTGGTATTTGTGGTATTGATGCCACATCATATGCTAAAAATCTTGAATAAACTACCAAAATTTAAACTTAAAAAATAATAAGAAAATTCTAGAAGGCAAAATTGAGGTTGGTTGGCCACACCCAACTTCCAAAATGGGGGTGGCCTAAATCACCCGCAAGAGTGTTTGGCCTGGGGGGTTAGTTTCAGCCACCCCTATGGCCGGTCTGGGTGTGGCCCAACCACTCCCAACGGCCATGGGGGTGGATTAGCCACACCCAACAAACCAAAGAAAAAAAAAAAATTGGAGAGTTGACCCTTGAAGATGGTTTGACTACCCCAAGACCGGCCAAAAGGGAGTGGCCGAAATCACACCCAGGCCAAACGGGAGTGGTTCAACCACCCCTAGCCAAAATGGGTATTGCCTGGTTACCCTCATTTTGACTTCCATAATTTTTTTTATTTTTTTTTCATTTTATTTTAAGTTTTTTAATTTTTTATTTTTTAGTTTAAGTTTAGGGATTTTTTTTTTAAAAAAAATATTTTTAGCATCTAACACGGTGTAAAATACCACAAGTACTACATGTGATATAGTGACAAGTTATAGGAGATACTAAGTTGGCTAAAATATGTGACGCAAGGGACAGGTGTTGCGATATTAAGTGAGGTTACGTGGATCTTCGTAAAAAAAATAGATAGAACCTGGACGGAAGTACTAAGTGGGTATTTCAATTAACAACATGTATCATCTGTGATATTTTTTGAAATCAAGGTGGCCGTTTGATACTGACCCATACCACAGACACCAAAAAAACATTTAACCCTTAAAATAAATGAGTAATGATACATGCCACCCTCATATTTCTTTTGTGTCCACAAAAAACTGATGTGACTTTTAAAATTATCATTGAATTTATGATAAACTACTATTAAATTTTGATACAATAATAATTTTAAAAATTACATTAATTTTGGGTAAACACAAAATGATCATGAAGGTGATTTGTATAATTACTCAAAATAAATAGTCAGATGTAAATGTGCTTAGTATATTTGGCAAGATGTTACATTCATAAGTATGGAGAAATAGAATTAAGATACACTGTAATAAATTAGTTTTAAGATTAGTTATCTCATCTAACGTTAGGATTAATTTAATCTTATCATTTTCAAATTAGGCTTATCGCCAGTTTGCTATTTTATCTAATTGTAAGTTTATTTAAAAGACCGAAGAATGTTCTTGTTCACTTGTTCTTATTCACAACCCACGTGCAGTCCATGTGTCCCTCAAGGCTCGTACTCCGTATTTTTGACGTTATGTTGATTTTGTTACATAAATCCAATACGGCGCGACTGACTTTGTCGTATACACCCTATATATGTTGAATAATAAGCGCGCATGACTGCCGTTTGAAGGCTCAGATTGTGCCATTCTCTGGACTGTCTATCCAAAACTCGTAAAAATTGATGGCTAGCTTTTCCATTGCATCTTTCTAAATCTCCAAATGGACCCCCATCCCAACGGACTCTCAATCAGCAAACGGGTCGTTTGGATCAAGCAACGGAAATGATTGAGGGGATTTCTACCGTATAATACGCAGACACAAAACTGGTTGCACACGTTTCTATCATTACCAAAAATATTATCCTTTTGATGTCATAAACTATTATTTAAAGATAATGAAAAATAATGTAAGATATTATAATTTTATTTAACATTTATTCAATAATATTAGATAAATTCTTGTTAAATAATAAAAAAAAATTAATGATTGATTGAGAGTGCCAATGCTAGTATTGTTAAATGAATATTAAATATAATTATAGTACTATCTTACATTTTTCAGAAAGATATTGATTTTATCTAACAATTATCTTACACTGTTGTATGATAGATTCAACCAACATTTAATTTTTTTTTTTTTTGCTCTGCCACCCATAGTGGCACCCAGCCCTTAGCTCCGACAACCCATTTCGAATCACATCTCTCTCTCAGTCTCATCTATTTCTCTCAGGTGAAAAAATATTGAAAAAACAGAGAAGCTTCATAAGAAGGTCGGTGTTACTATTATCACTCTTGTGCCTAAGAAATTCAGTCTTCCTTTTATGAGCTAGTTTAGGCCTATTTCTAGGTTTAATGTTATATATAAATGCATCACAAAAATCTTAGCTAATCGATTGCTCCCTTGTTTGGATGGAATTATTAGTCCTAATCAAACTACATTCAATAGTTTTTGTCCCGTAGCCTTCTTGAATGAAAGTAAAAGTTCCCTGCCGTAGCAAGAATTAGTAGGATTTTAATAGGCGTGATTTCTTATCAATAAACATACAACCATGCATTGAAAACCATTACTTTTATGCTAATCAGCTCTAGCTCAAACAAAATCTCTTCTTCTTTTTTAAGAACAAGGTTAAGGGTCAGGTCCTGGGTCACGTGCAACTTAGCCAAAAAAAAAAAAAATCATTATTCTATCTACTAATAAAAACTATGAGAGGAACTAGAAGATATGACCCACACATACATGACCAAGTAATCTCAGGCACCCAATGGAAAAAGTCTCCAAACTTGAGTTCAACAAAAGATATCCAGAGGACTTAAAAAGTAAACCACCTTAAAAATTTAAGGAAGTAAACAAAATATAAAATACATTGGAGCAGCTGTTGGTGTCACAAAAAATATCCTATTAAGCACATTTTATCGTCAACCAAACTGAAAATATCTTCCACTATGTTAAAATTAGATTCAATTCAAAGAGAAACACAGAAAGCTCAACCCAATAACCCCAACACACATCACCAACCCCACAAAACAGAGAGTGCTTCAAAAATTTCCATTAGACGAATAGAAACTCCTCTAATTTCTATTCACAGCTTAGGAATTCCTATTAGACGAATAGCTTAGGAATTTTTGAGATTCACGGCGAGGGTTCATTTTGACAAAACACATAAACACCAACTTATTAGACAAAACAATAAGTCTAATAATAAGTCTCATCTCAAAAGAGTTATAATAATTTGTGAATACTTTCATTGATAAATTAATCATAACCACCAACTTATTAGACAAAACACACCAGACGTAACAACTAAAACAGAGGAAAACATAAACAGAATCAATTGGAAATTAATTTGAAATAAAAAAACTGGGGCTCAATTTGAAATGTTTAACGTACTAGGATCAATTGAAAATTAATGAATCTGAAACACATATCATTCTATTCTTTATATGATTTCTCTCGAACATCATTAACTACTTCATGAATTGCGGTAACCACACAACCTTTTACCAACACACCCATCAACCCGTAAATCCATATACGCAAAGAGCTTCACATGCACACATACATATATATACAGAGCGTAGTGCCGGTTGGAGCCTTAGGCGGATTAGGCAGCCGCCTAAGGCCCTTAATTTAATAAGGCCTTCCATTAATAAATATTAATAAAAATTTATTCCATAAAAAAAAAAAAAATTAGGGCCCTAATTATAGTCAACATTCTCAAATTAAGGCCCCAATTAATTAATATTTATTTCATAAAAAAAAAAATTTAAAGCCCTAATTATAGTTAATATTCTCTAATTTAGGCCCCAATTAATAAATATTAATAAAGATTTATTTTATAAAAAATATTTAAGGCACTAATTATAGTCAATATTCCCTAATCACAATCGACTGCAAAAAAAAAAAAATTATTTTATTTTTTAAAAGTCTGTTTTCAAAACCGACTCTAAAATAAAGGTTGTGGTCGTTGGTCCAGGGATGCTAAACGTTGAAGGAAAGGCATTGATCATGCCAAGTTCTGCTAATGATGGATCTCTCATCGTAGCAATATGTTTGCAAACGCAATACATGGACTCTTTTAAGAAGTTCTTCTATGAGGATATAATTTTGTAGATAATCTATCTTTTTTGGTGGTGGATTATGCAGCTTTGTGATTTGGCTAATCCTCATGTTCACTGGGACGATGTAATTATGGAAGGGTGCAGAGTTGGGGAATAAAGGTTTTTAAAGCTCATGTTTGTAAATTGGCTTTTGGAGCTACTGTTTATTATATTTGGCGAAGTAGGAATGCCTTAATTTTTTGTCTGCAAAAAATTAAGTGGGATGTTAGATGTCGTGTTATGGGGAAAGGCAAATTTAAAAGGACCAAGGGTAATGAGCGTATATGCTGTAATTGGGGGATTGATTGTCAAATTCTAGTTTAGTTTCGTTTGTGATTTGAGAGTTTTAGTTTGTAAGACTTTGAAGTTTCTACTATGCTGCAGAAGTGTAAACAGTTTTATTTGTGGTTATATAAATTTCTCAATCACCCAAAAAGATAGTTGAATAAAGGAATTCTCTTTTCTTTTTTCTTTTTCATTTTTTTTTCTTTTTATAAGAATTGTGAAATTAATATATTAATAAAATAAGACAGCATCCACTTGCTTGGTGCACTTGTGAGATTTGTGTCTCACATTGCTAAAATGTAAAAAAAATGAGTAGTTTATATAGCATAGTTGGACCCAAACCCATAGACTTAAACTATTAGGTTAAGTGATGGCTCAACATATTATATTATGAGTTCAGTAAAGGATTTTCTTAAGTGTCTTTCTCCCTAATATTTGGGAATATAAGTTTTGCTATTTGTTTTGCTCGTCTTTTCTATATTAATTGTTGTTGTTTTTTCTCTTTAATTAATTTATTTATTTATTTTAAGTTAGCCATATGGTTATTGTTCGTGAGACTTGAAATCCTCAAGCTATATTATATATAGCTGAACATAACTATTAATAATAACTCATAACATAAGCATATCATATCAGAGTTTAAAAACAATTCAGTAGAAACTACACTAAATCAATAGTGAAATAGCATCACGTAATACATAAAGCTTACATACATCTACGTTATAAAGCTTTTAACATTGTACATTATGTACCAAAAAAATGAATTTTAAAAAATTTTCTAAAGGAAAAGTCAGAAAGCCCATCATTCAACGCACATTAACAAAGAGCAAAATAATAATAATAATAATAAAGAGTTAAATTCCTATGAAAAAAGGACAATAAAATTGTTCGCATCATTTAAATTTTTGAATAATGTGTTAATATATTTGTCATTGCACATTATTTAGACCTTTATATAAATAATAAAATTTTTAAATACATTAATTGTTCCCCTCCATTTCACTGTAGATGGAAAAGATCCTATTCCATTATGAGACGATGGATCATAATCATCACGGCGTAGTCTTACTTGTAGTGTTTGGTTTTTTATGTGGATCGAGCTAATAATTGTGTTCTACGAATACCTTTTCTTGCCTTCTTCCATTCTTTTTGAAAATTAAACAAAAAAAAAAAAACAACAACAACAACAACAATAATGTATGCATAAACTCAAGCGACACAATTGGCTCCGGTTGTCATATTCTATCAAGCATTGAGATGATTGAGAATAATAATAAAAAAATCAAAAATCAAAATTAAAAATAAAATAATCTTTTTCTAATTATATGTTTTAGGTAACAGGAAACAATACTTATCCAAATGTATAGTAGGAGGTCTACAAACAATTTCCATCAGAAATGATTTCACTGAGAATGTAGGGAGGTTAATTTCTATTCGTTTCTAGCAATTTCCTGTGAGGTTTTCTATCTGCCAGGATGAACCCATGTATGCAAGGGGGCCATGTTCCCCCTTGGTTTTTAAAATTTTATTTTACAATTTTCAACTTCCTCCTTTTGGCTTCCTATGTACGACTTTGCTCATTTTGATGTATATTTTCATCTTCCACACCCATATGAGACGCACCTTAATCTACCTGAATATCGTGCATGAAAAAAATATTATGCAACAATGCTTGCATCCTACTTGAACCATTATGAATTGGCTCCTTATTGATAGGAGCGTTAATAGCCTGACTAGTAACCGGTGGTATTTGTTCTCCATGCGTGTACCATGTTGTGTAACTCTGCATATACCCTCATTTTCTTGAGACCAGATAGTTGTATACATCACAGGAAGTTAGTGTATTTCGAAAATAATACTTCTTACACGGGCAAATAATTCTCAGGTGTATTTCTGTTTTCAAGTGCAAACTCAATAAAGTCTAAAACACCATTCCTATAATTGGAATGGGTTCTGGGTAGTGTGATCCAACTCTTGTTCATATCTTAACTAAATTAGAAATAAACATGCATATTGGAATTAATTAGGCCTAATAATAATTACAACGCATAGCCAATCAAAAAATTATATAATTAGAATAGCATTTAATTTTGACCGTTTTGTCCTAACGAATAGCAAATTTATTAGGAAAATGATTAAAAAATGATCTAACCGACCATCTTGGAAATAGAAAGACATCATAATTTCTTTCTGACACGGTTGTTAAGAATATAACTAAGCACTTGGCCAATTACAACTATAAATCATTTTAAATTGCAGGAAATTAGTAAATAACGCAATACAAATACAAATAACGCAATTCAAGTAATTTCTTTTGTTTTTGAATATTGAAGATAATAACAAAAAGATAAATCATTAGTAAATAACGCAATACAAATACACTTCAAGATTCTCGATCTTCACTAAAAACTTAATAAAAAAATAAATTACATAAATTAAAATTACATGTTAATATAAGTGCACGACAGTGACATGCCTGGTTAGTTTGTAATATTGGGTGGCTGCTGCAATGTCTGTGTGATGCTAACTTAAAATTCTTACTTTCATCGATTTTTTTTCATCGATTTTTTTTCTTTTCTTTTGATACTTGTCATAAAATTGTAAAGGTGAGAAATGCAAAAGGTAGTATTAAACAATTATGGGATAAGCAAGGAAAAAGATCAGTAGTACATCAAATAAAGAAAGTGGCAGTGGAGTATTGTCATAAGCTGCTTGGATCTACCAATCATGAATTTGATGGAAGGAAAGCTGGAAGAGTAAATCAATTGTTGAAAAAACAGTTAACAGAAGATCATATTTATGTTAGGCAGAAGGATGATACTGGTCAAAAGAGAAATACTCGCACATAGGACAGGACAAATATAACAAGGAAAAATAAAGAACATAAAATAAAAGTACCTAGCAGATCTACTGATAGGAGACGATACGAACGAAGAGATTAACCGACGGATACAGATCCGGGGCTGAGAGTGGCAAGAGGTGGAGGAGGCCGGCCATTATGGGGTGAAAGAGGTCGGTAAAGTTGTTGTGCCGGGATAGGACCTCCAAATAAATTAAAAGTGTGTCAAAAGAGGCAAGAATGAAAGGAAAAAAAGAAAAAGAAAGGGGGAGTAGAAGCGGAGTGGAGGAAGGATTCCCTCTCCTTCCAAGGCAATCGGAAAGAGTTTGCCTATAAGAGAGAGACAATTCTTTAGCCTTTTGCATGGAGAGATAAAATTAAGAGAAGTTGTAATAAATTAGTTTTAAGATTAGTTTTCTCATCTAACGCTAGGATTAATTTTATCTTTATCATTTTCAAATTAGGCTTATCGCCAGTTTGTTATTTTATCTAATTGTAAGTTTATTTAAAGACCAAAGAATGTTAATAAAATAATAAATGAATATTATATTTTACAACTCATTATATATCCCTCAATAACAACATATGCTTTTGCCGATGGAAGTCTTTAAAACTCACTAGAGACTAAAGTTATTATGAAAACTGTTCATATTTTAAGAAAATTCCATTGCTAAATTGTAAAAGATATTTGTAAAAAATTTGTAGCAAAATTATTAGGAAAGATGCCCAGGACCGAGTCAAAAACGTTGGACGCACAGGACATGTTTGTTCCAACAATATTCTTGAACATCATTAATAAATCCTGAGGAGATAATGAATTTATGTTACCGGCTACAACACTTGATGCAGGAAACTACTTTTGGGCATATTGATACGATTAATTTTTTTTTTTTTAAATTGACATGAATTTTAAAATTAATTTTCGATAAACGCAAGAAACCTCTAGCAATATTCGGATGTGAATGCCATTTACAAGCACATGGAAATCTCATTGTAACCTAGTATTTTGGCCGGGAAAAAAAGTGGGAAAAGGAGAATTGTATACCTTCAAGTTCATGACACATCTCAGAGAGAGAGAGAGGTGTGAAGCTTTACAGCTAGTGTATGCAGTTGCATATACTACTAAGCATTTTTAAGTAATATTTTTTTTATTATTTTTGTTTATGTACACATTTACATCTTTTTTTTCCAAAAAACAGAAAAGAAAAATTCAAAAAAAAAAAAAAAATTGATAAGAAGTGTTAAGTAGCATCTCTCAAACAGTCAAACGAAATTTCAGAGTAGCAGGCGAGGCATGTGAACTTTGGAAAGAAGAAAGAAATGGAATGTCGTTTCCATGTGAACTTCATCTACTCAAGACCCTGAATTCTTGCCCCCTCTTTTGCAAGTCTCCTTCCCCTTTCCTTCCCTACATCAAATGGCCGCATCAAATTTCGTGGAAAATGTATATGCTGAGATCCCCCACTTGAACCTGTCTTTTACTTTTACTTTTTTCGCCTGTCCTTTACTTGACAATTTGAGTGTTAAAAGTGTATTATTGAGGCAAACGCACATTGGCCGTGTGGAATACGATGGAATGACTTTAGTCTTTTTTGTCCATCTTGATTCATCTTTAGTTTTATTTATTTATTTATTTATTTTTATTTTGTAAAAGTGATGGACCATTTTTTTTTGTAATTAACTAATCACGATGGACCTTTAATGAAATATAAATGAAGAAGATAAATTTTTATTCCCTGTCTATACACTACCTGGTGCAAGTTAAGAGTCCACATGCTATATTTCCTTCTTTTTCTTCTTTCGTTCCCTTTGTAAATTTCGATATAATTGAGAGGCAAAGCTTTAAATTTCTTAGAAGAACTCTAACCTATTATTAGTACTTCCTTACCTAGAGAGATTAATTAATATCTTGAAGAAGTGATTATGATTTTAGTTAAAGCACAAATTCTCATTGTCTCATACTTCTTTATTATTATGGTAAGTGGCATTGGAAATCAAAAAGTGTAAAAAAATTAAGAAATAAACATTTCTCCATCACAGAGTCATTATCCCCACTTTAACCAGTCGTTTACTTAAAAAATGTTAATTCATTTCAATATATATAATTTCGTTCTTAATAAAAATTATTCTTTAGAATAATCATTTTACATACCAAACATAATCTTAACATTTAGTAACTAAAATATGAGACAAACGCACATGACCGCATCAAATCAGATGGAAAAGCTATGCTTTCATTCCATACTTTAACCTTACCTTTTACTTGACTTTGAACATCTTTTTTCAGATCAATGTCCTCTTCTACTTCATCTTTCTGGGGCAAACCTGTCCCTTGAATTATTGAAAGGTTGTCAAAATATCAGAGAAATGCACATCGCCAAACGTATCAATAATACACCAAACACATCTCACTGCTCGAACAGAGGATTTTAGCATTACCTCCTCAGGATTGCATAAAAACGTCTACTAGAGTTTCAAACACCGAAATACACATTTGATACATGTTCTAGGCGAAAATCGGATTCATACCATATTGATTTTTGGGATAAATATACTTTAGCTCTTAAACTAATAAAAAAATTTAAACTAAAAAAATATTAACTTTATGTTCACCTCATGTCTATTTAAAACTGATGTGATTTTTAAAATTACTATTAGATCAAAATTAAAAGTGATTTTCACAAATTTAATAGTAATTTTAAAAGTCACATTAGTTTTGAGTGGATACAAAAGAGATATGAAGATGACATGTATCATTACCCATTTATTTTAAGGGTTAAATGCTTTTTTGGTACGTGTGGTACTTTTTGTATTTTACGCCATGTTAGATGCTAAAAATAGTAAAAAAAAAAAATACCAAAATTTAAACTAAAAAAAATAAAAAAAAAAACTTAAAAAAAAAAAAAATTCTTGAAGGCAAAATTGGGGTTGGCTGGCCACTCT
This sequence comes from Betula pendula, assembly GCA_900184695.1. Lineage (NCBI taxonomy): Eukaryota > Viridiplantae > Streptophyta > Magnoliopsida > Fagales > Betulaceae > Betula > Betula pendula. The sequence continues at coordinate 20,927 of FXXK01001344.1, forward strand.
CAACTTTCAAAATGGGGGTGGCCTAAACCACCTCAAGAGAGTTTGGCTAGGGC
>FXXK01001344.1:25920-36582 GCA_900184695.1 Betula pendula
GTGTGAAGCTTTACAGCTAGTGTATGCAGTTGCCATATACTACTAAGCATTTTTAAGTAATATTTTTTTTAATTATTTTTGTTTATGTACACATTTACATCTTTTTTTCCAAAAAACAGAAAAGAAAAATTCAAAAAAAAAAAAAAAAAAATTGATAAGAAGTGTTAAGTAGCATCTCTCAAACAGTCAAACGAAATTTCAGAGTAGCAGGCGAGGCATGTGAACTTTGGAAAGAAGAAAGAAATGGAATGTCGTTTCCATGTGAACTTCATCTACTCAAGACCCTGAATTCTTGCCCCCTCTTTTGCAAGTCTCCTTCCCCTTTCCTTCCCTACATCAATGGCCGCATCAAAATTTCGTGGAAAATGTATATGCTGAGATCCCCCACTTGAACCTGTCTTTTACTTTTACTTTTTTCGCCTGTCCTGTTACTTGACAATTTGAGTGTTAAAAGTGTATTATTGAGGCAAACGCACATTTGGCCGTGTGGAATACGATGGAATGACTTTAGTCTTTTTTGTCCATCTTGATTCATCTTTAGTTTTATTTATTTATTTATTTATTTTTATTTTGTAAAAGTGATGGACCATTTTTTTTTGTAATTAACTAATCACGATGGACCTTTAATGAAATATAAATTGAAGAAGATAAATTTTATTCCCTGTCTATACACTACCTGGTGCAGGTTTAAGAGTCCACATGCTATATTTCCTTCTTTTCTTCTTTCCGTTCCCTTGTAAATTTCGATATAATTGAGAGGCAAAGCTTTAAATTTCTTAGAAGAACTCTAACCTATTATTAGTACTCCCTTACCTAGGGAGATTAAATTAATATCTTGAAGAAGTGATTATGATTTTTAGTTAAAGCACAAATTCTCCATTGTCTCATACTTCTTTATTATTATGGTAAGTGGCATTGGAAATCAAAAAGTGTAAAAAAATTAAGAAATAAACATTTCTCCATCACAGAGTCATTATCCCCACTTTAACCAGTCGTTTACTTAAAAATGTTAATTCATTTCAATATATATAATTTCGTTCTTAATAAAAATTATTCTTTAGAATAATCATTTTACATACAAACATAATCTTAACATTTAGTAACTAAAATATGAGACAAACGCACATGACCGCATCAAATCAGATGGAAAAGCTATGCTTTCATTCCATACTTTAACCTTACCTTTTACTTGACTTTGAATATCTTTTTTCAGATCAATGTCCTCTTCTACTTCATCTTTCTGGGGCAAAACCTGTCCTTGAATTATTGAAAGTTGTCAAAATATCAGAGAATGCACATCGCCAAACGTATCAATATATACACCAAACACATCTCACTGCTCGAACAGAGGGATTTTAGCCATTACCTCCTCAGGATTGCATAAAAACGTCTACTAGAGTTTCAAACACCGAAATACACATTTGATACATGTTCTAGGCGAAATCGGATTCATACCATATTGATTTTGGGATAAATATACTTTAGCTCTTAAACTATAAAAAAATTTAAACTTAAAAAATATTAACTTTATGTTCACCTCCATGTCTATTTAAAACTGATGTGATTTTAAAATTACTATTAGATCAAAATTAAAAGTGATTTTCACAAATTTAATAGTAATTTTAAAAAGTCACATTAGTTTGAGTGGATACAAAAGAGATATGAAGATGACATGTATCATTACCCATTTATTTTAAGGGTTAAATGTTTTTTGGTACGTGTGGTACTTTTTGTATTTTACGCCATGTTAGATGCTAAAAATAGTAAAAAAAAAATACAAAATTTAAAACTAAAAAAAAAAAAAATAAAAACTTAAAAAAATAAAAAATTCTTTGAAGGCAAAATTGGGGTTGGCTGGCCACTCTCAACTTTCAAAATGGGGGGTGGCCTAAACCACCACAAGGAGAGTTTGGCTGGGCCCCTTGGGAAAGAGGGACCGGTCTAAGGGTGCCAAACCCACTCCCAAGGGCTATGGGAGTGGTTTGCCACACCCCAACAGACCAAAGACCAAAAAAAAAAAAAAAAATAGGGAGTGTGCCCTTGGGGGTGGTTTTGAGAGTAGCCATCACATCCATGTTCTTCCTGACAGTCTTTCCTGACTAGGTTGGGCCTGGTAGAAAATTTCTTCAGTGTCTCGTGAGAAGCGGAAAAAAACAAAAAAACAAAAATAAATAATCACACAATACAAAAATTTACATAATTCACTGAGCATTTCCAGCGATATGTGCAACTACTTCTGGGCATATTGATACGTTTAAAATATTTTTTAAAATTAATGTAAATTTTAAAATTAATGTTAATATACGCCAAAAAAACCTCTAGCATTATTCGGATGTGAATGCTATTTACAAGCACATGTAAATCGCATTGTACCTATCATTTTGGCGGAAGAAAAAAGTGGGAAAAGGAGAATTATATATCTTCAAGTTCATGATACATCTCAGAGAGAGAGAGAGAGACAGAGGTGTGAAGCTTTACAGCTAGTGTATGCGGTTGCTTTACAGGGCCTATCTATCACAGGTAATGTTGCCCCTGAAAAAGGTCGCTTTTCTTTGGCACAAGTAGCATATAACTATTAAGCATTTTTAAGTAATATTTTTTTGTTTATATACACATTCACATCTTCTTCTTCTTTTTTAAAGAAAAGAAAAATTAAAAAAAGAAAAAAAAATTGATAAGAAGTGTTAAGTAGCATCTCTCAAACAGTCAAACGAAAGCTAAGAGTAGCATGCGAGGCATGTAAAACTTTGGAAAGAAGAAAAGAAATGGAATTTCCATGTGAACTTCATCAACTCAAGACCCTCAATCTTTGCCCCTCTTTTGCAAGTCTCCTTCCCCTTTCCTTCCCTACATCAAATGGCCGCATCAAATCTCGTGGAAAATCTATGCTGAGATCCCCCACTTGAACCTGTCTTTTACTTTTGCTTTTTTCGCCTGTCCTTTACTTGACAATTTTGAGTGTTAAAATGTATTATTGAGGCAAACGCAGATTGGCCGTGTGGAAATACGATGGAATGACTTTAGTCTTTTTTGTCCATCTTGACTCATCTTTAGTTTTTTTATTTATTTATTTATTTTTTATTTTGTAAAAGTGGATGGACCTTTTTTTTTTTTTTTTGTTAATTAACTAATCACGATGGACCTTTAATGAAATATAAATGAAGAAGATAAATTTTCTATTCCCCTGCCTATACACTACCTGGTGCAAGTTAAGAGTGCACAAGCTATATTTCCTTCTTTCTTGTCTTTCGTCCCTTTGTTATTTTCTTTATAATTGAGAGGCAAAAGCTTATATTTTCTTTATTATTGGTACTTCCTTACACTAGAGAGATTAATTAATATCTTGAAGAATGTGATTATGATTTTTAGTTAAGTCACAAATTCTCATTTTTCATACTTCTTTAGTATTATGGTAAGGTGGCATTGGAAATCAAAAAAGTGTAAACAAATTAACTAATCACGACAAAATAAGCCATGTCTCCCATCACAGAGTCATTATCTCCACTTAAACTGTCGTTTACTTAAAAAAAAAAAAAACGTTTAGACTTAATAACTAAAATACGAGACAAGCGCAAATGGCCGCGTCAATTCTTGTGGAAAATCTATGATGAGATCCCCCACTTGACGTGGCTTTTACTTTCACTTTTTTCACCCATCCTTTGTTTAAAAATTTGAGCTTTAACAAACTGAATCATGAGGCAAATGCATATGGCTGTTATCATTCTCACTTTAACCTGTTGTTTACTTAAAAAGTGGTTTTTTTTTTTTTTTTTGTCCTTTTTACGCACTTCAAAAGTAGAATGCATTTAAATGCAGAATAACTATTATATAAAGAATAGTTTTTATCAAGAATGAAAGATTTAAATAAATTAACATTAAAATAGCTATTTTGATAACTATAAAAAAATAATTATTTTTTAATTAAATGAATAATCATTTCTCTAAATTAATAAAAATGACTATTTTTTATAACTATTTCAAAGCTAATTCATTTCAATATATATCATTTATTCTAATAAAATTCTTATTTAAAATAATTATTTGCATACTAAAATATAATCTTATATATATATTTTTTTTGTAATTCATAAATCTTAATATTAATAACTAAAACATGAGACAAACGAACATGGCCGCATCAAATCAGATGGAAAAGCTATGGTTTCACTTTCATTCCATACTTTTAACCTTACCTTTTACTTTACTTAGAACATCTTTTTTCAGATCAATAATTGGAGTCCTCTTCTACTTTATCTTCTTGGGCTAACCTGTCCCTTGAATTATTGAAAGGTTGTCAAAATATCAGAGAAATGCACATCGCCAAACGTATCAATAATACACCAAACACATCTCACTGCTCGAACAGAGTATCTTAGCATTACCTCCTCAGGATTGCATAAAAACCTCTACTAGAGTTTCAAAAACCAAATACACATTTGATACATGTTCTAGGCGAAAATCGGGTTCATACCATATTGATTTTTGGATAAATATACTTTAGCCCTTAAACTACAAAAAAATAGTATCTTCATGTCCACTTTGTGTCCACCCAAAATTGATATGATTTTTAAATTAACTATTAGACACAAAATTTTAAAGTGATCTATCATGATTTTAAAACTCACATCAGTTTCAAGTGGACACAAAAGAAATATGAGAATGAATGTTATCATTACTCATTTATTTTAAGGGTTAAATACTTTTTTGGTACATATGGTACTGTGGTATTTTACGCCATGTTAGATGCTTAAAAAAAAAAAGATACCAAAATTTGACTCAACAAAATAAAAAATTCTTGAAGCCAAAATTGGGACTGGCTAGCCACTCTCAACTTCCAAAATGGGGGTGGCTAAACCACCCTAAGAGTGTTTGGCCTGGGGGGCACCCTTAAGGCCGTCTAAGGGTAGCCAAACTACTTTCAAAGGGTCATGTGAGTAGTTTGGCCACACCCAACAGACCAAAGAAAAAAAAAAAAAAGAAGGTGAGCCACCCCCTAGCCAAAATGGTGTGCCGGCCACCCCCATTTTGACTTCTAATTTTTTTTTATGTGAGTAATTATATATGTCTATTTTGTGTCAACTAAAATTGATGTGGCTTTTAAAAATTACCATTGAATTTATGATAGAGTCATTATTGACTGATCCAATGGTAATTTAAAAGCCACATAATTTTGGTGAACACTAGATAGACTTGGGGTTAACATGTATCATTAACTCTTTTATTTTATCTTATTTTAAGTTTTTAATTTTTTTTTTTTTAGTTTAAGTTTAAGGTAATATATATATTTATTTAATATTTTTAGCATGTAACATGGCATAAAATACCACAAGACCATAGGTATTAACAAGCATTTAACCCTTAAAATAAATAGTAATGATACATGGTTTACTTTATCATTTTTTGTGTTCCACATAAAACTGATATAACTTTAAAATCACCCATTAATTTGTGTTAGAAACTACTTTAAATTTTGATCTAATAGTAATTTTAAAAATTACATCAATTTTAAATGGATAATGAGGTAAACATAAAAGTGATTTGTATAATTTATTCAAAATAAATAATCAGCTATAAATGTGCGTAGTATATTTGGCAAGATGTTACATACATTAAGTAGGAGAGATAGAATTAAGAGAGTTGTAATAAATTAGTTGAACATTAGTTTTTCATCCAACGTTAGGATTAATTTTATCTTTTATTTTTTCAAATTAGGCTTTATTCGCAGTTTTTTTGTTATTTTATCTTATTGTAAGTTTATTTAAAGACCAGAGAATGTTAATAAAATTATAAATGAATATTAATATTTTAGACTTATTATCTGATTTATCCCTCTATAATAACATATGCTTTTGACGATGGAGAGTCTTTAAAGTTCACCTAGAAGACTAAAGGTTACTGGCTTGATACACAGAAGAATATTCCAGAGAATAGTCTTTATTAAGAATGAAATGAGTTAAATGAATTAGCTTTTGAATGACCATTTGATAGCCATGTAGGGAATTACTATTTCTTCAATTGAGGGAATGTCCATTCCCTCTTAAATTAAGAAATGAACTATTTCCTTTCAAATTGAAAGGAATAGTAATTCACTTATGCACATGAGAATGATCATCTCAATGTTTAATCATTCTACTCTTCCATTTTTAATTAAAAATATTTCAAAAATAAATACTTTCGCATACTAAAATCTGTCCTAAAATTATTATAAAACTGTTTCATATTTTACAGAAATTCCATGCTAAATGGTAAAAGATATTTGTTGCAAATTTGGTAGCAAAGTTATTAAGAGGGAAACTGAGAGGCCATGAGAGAGAGAGGGAGATCGACTGAGAGAAAGAAGATCTAAAGCCTACCAGACGAACGGCTACCAGGTGAGAGATCTACGGCTTCCACAGAGAGAGAGGGAGATTGAGAGAGAGGTCGCCGGCGTGCGCAGCCGAGTTGACGGCGTCGAGGGAGTGGGAGATCTACCGTCTACGGGCTACGGCGTCCGGAGAGAGAGAGGGAGATCGAGAGAGAGCGGCGTGCGTGGGAGGCGACTCCGTGAGTAGTGACCGGCGTGAGGAGGCTGAGGACGGCGAGGTGAGGCGTCGGCGTGAGAGGCTGAGGACGGCGTGGACGCGTGGTGAATCTCTTCAGACAATTTGGCCTTTGCGATTTGTGAAAGTGGTGACTTAGTGTGTGTGAAAATTGAAACTGAAATTGAAACTGAATTTTACTGAAAGTTGAATACGGTGCGTTTCAGCTTCAAAATTTTTTTTTTTTTTAAACGGGTTACCGGGTCACCCGCCGGGTTGACCCGGCTAACCCGTTAATTAAACGGGTCATAAACGGGTTGACCCGTTTGACCCGGTAACCCGTTAAGCCAAACCTAAACCCGGTTTTTTCGTGTCGTGTTCGTGTCGGGTTCGCGGGTCGTGTCAAAAATTGCCACCCCTAGTATGCGGTTGCTTTACAGGGCTATCTATCACGGGTAATATTGCCCCTGAAAAAGTCGCTTTTCTTTGGCACAGTAGCATATACTATTAAGCATTTTTAAGTAATATTTTTTTGTTTATATACACATTCACATCTTCTTCTTTTTTAAAGAAAAGAAAAATTAAAAAAAGAAAAAAAAAATTGATAAGAAGTGTTAAGTAGCACCTCTCAAACAGTCAAAGAAGCTAAGGTAGCATGCAGGCATGGAACTTTGGGAAATAAGAAGAAGAAAATGGATATCGTTCATGTGACTTCATCTACCAAGACCCTCATTCTTGCCCCCTTTTGCAGTCTTCCTTCCCCTTTCCTTCCCTTACATCAATCTTTGTGGAAATGTATGCTGAGATCCTTGAACGGCTGCTCTTTTTCTTTTACTTTTTTCGCCTGTCCTTTATTTGACAATTTGAGTGTTAAAAGTGTATTATTGAGGCAAACGCACATTAGCCGTGTGGAATACGATGGAATGACTTTAGTCTTTTTTGTCCATCTTGACTCATCTTTAGTTTTTTTATTTATTTATTTTTTATTTTGTAAAAGTGATGGACCTTTTTTTTTTTTTTTGTAATTAACTAATCACGATGGACCTTTAATGAAATATAAATGAAGATTAATTTCTATTCCCTGCCTATACACTACCTGGTGCAGCACAAGCTTTGTAATTTTCTATATAATTGAGAGGCAAAGATTTAAATTTCTTAGAAGAACTCTAATCTATTATTGGTACTTTCTTACCTAGAGAGATTAATTAATATCTTGAAGAAGTGATTATGATTTTAGTTAAAGCACAAATTCTCATTTTCTCATACTTATTTAGTATTATGGTAAGTGGCATTGGAAATCAAAAAGTATAAACAAATTAACTAATCACGAGGAAATAAGCATGTCTTCATCACAGAGTCATTATCCCCACTTTAACATGTCGTTTACTTAAAAAATGTTAAGACTCATTGGAGATGTTTGGTAAAAGGCTGAACTGTACTGTTTATAGACTTTGATTTTCTAAAAAAAAATATTCTCACTTTTTATATCACATCAACCACTTTTTAACATTTTTTTTTACTTTTTATATTACATCAAATACTTTTTATTACTATTTAAATAAAATACTCACTAAAAAATAAAAATTTTCAATTTTTCATACAAAAAATTTATAACATTTTTTCTACTTTATATCACATCAAAAGTTAACAATCTCCTAGCCCTAATTCAAATCCTTTGCCAAGCACCCTAATACTAATTGATCTCTTAAAAGAATTTTTAGTAAATTGCCAAGCACTCCTCTAACTAAAATACGAGACAAATGCAAATGGCCGCGTCAAATCTCGTGGAAAATCTATGATGAGATCCCCCACTTGAACGTGGCTTTTACTTCTACTTTTTTCACCCGTCCTCTACTTAAAAATTTGAGCTTTGATAACTGAATCATGAGAAATTACGAGACAAACGCAAATGGCCGTGTCAAATCTTGTGGAAAATCTAATCTATGATGAGATCCCCCACTTGACCGTGGCTTTTACTTCTACTCTTTTCACCCGTCCTCTACTTAAAAATTTGAGCTTTGATAACTGAATCATGAGAAAATACGAGACAAACGCAAATGGCCGCGTCAAATCTTGTGTAAACGCAAATGGCCGTGCGGAATACGATGGAATGACTTTAGTCTTTTTTGTCTTTCTTGATTCATCTTTAGTTTTTTTATTTATTATTATTATTATTTTTTTATTTTGTAAAAGTGATGGACCTTTTTTTTTATTTTTTTGTAATTAACTAATCACGATGAACCTTTAATGAAATATAAATGAAGAAGATAAATTTCTATTCCCTGCCTATACGCTACCTGGTGCAAGTTAAGAGTGCACAAGCTATATTTCCTTATTTCTCTTCTTTCGTCCCCTTTGTTATTTTCTTTATAATTGAGAGGCAAAGCTTTAAATTTTTTAGAAGAACTCTAATCTATTATTGGTACTTTCTTACCTAGAGAGATTAATTAATAGACATAAATTAGTTACAAACTGATTTGTAGCAATTAATTACAAACTGATTTGTAATTAATTAACTACAAATTAGTCTAATAAAATGACATATGTTCCTTAAGCATGTGAGAAGTACATATTATTAAAAAATATGTATTTTTTACATGCTAAAAAATACATATCATTTTATTAGACTGATTTGTAACTAATTTTTGTCCTTAATTAATATCTTGAAGAAGTGATTATAATTTTAGTTAAAGCACAAATTCTCATTTTCTCATACTTCTTTAGTATTATGGTAAGTGGCATTGGAAATCAAAAAGTATAAACAAACTAACTAATCACGAGGAAATAAGCATGTCTCCATCACATAGTCATTATCCCTACTTTAATATGTCGTTTACTTAAAAAACGTTAAGACTTTTTTTTTATAAGCAAAAAAAAAAAAAATAACGTTTGCACTTAATAACTAATTAGGGCTTGTTTGGCAAATTCATTTTTTTTTTTTGTTTAACTCAATTCTTCTCAATTTTTCACAAAAGTCAACAATCTTCAACAACTCAAATTTTTTCAACTCAACTCAAATTTATTCCAACCAACTCAAAAAATAATATAAAAAATAATATAAAAATTATATTTTTATTTTGAAAAAAAAAATTGAAAAAAGGAAAAAAAAAATGTAAGGGGTGGTTTCCCCAGGTTCGAAACCACCCCCAGTTTTTTTTTTTTTTAAAAAATATTTTAATAATTAAAATATAATATTTTATTATATTTTTTTCAAATATAATCACCTACTCAAATATTTTTTTTAAACCATTCAAATATAGACAAGAGATACGGCAAACCTTGTCCCTTGATTATTGAAGAGTCTTGTCAAAATCACAGAGAAATGCACATGCGCCAAACTAAATACAAATCAATAACACCAAAACACATCTCAAGATGCTCAAGACAACGAAGGATAATAATTAAAAGCATTACTTCTCAGATTCATAAAACGTCTACTAGACTTTCAAAAACCAAATACACATTTGATACATGTCTACGGCGAAAATCGGTTCATTCATATTGAATTTTGGATAAATATACTTGCCCTCTAAACTAACAAAAAAACAAGTATCCTCATGCCCCGTTCGTGTCCACCCAAAATGAGATATGATTTTAAAAATTACTATTAGAACAAAAATTTAAAAGTGAGTCTATCTTGATTTTAAAACTCACATCAGTTTCAGAGGTGACACACAAAAAAAAAAAAAAAGTGAGGTAGCATATATCATTACTCATTATTTTTAAGGTTAAATGCTTTTTTGATACCTAGTGGTACTTGTGTATTTAACGCCATGTTACAGCTGCTAAAAATAAAAAAAAGATACCAAAATTTGAATCAAAAAATAAAAAAATTCTTGAAGCCAAAATTGGGGGTTGCTAGCCACTCTCAACTTTCAAAAAGGGGGTGACCTAAACCACCCCAAGAGTGGTTTGGCTTTGGGGGCCACCCTTATACTGGTTTAAGGTGTCAAACTACTTCCAAGCCATGGAGTGTTTCGCCACGCCCAACACGACAAAGAAAAAAAAAAAAAAAAAGTGAGCCACCCCTAGCCCAAAAATAGTGTGGCCGGCCACCCCCATTTTGACTTCTAATTTTTTTTTTTTCATTTATTGAGTAATATATAGTGTCTATTTTTGTCAACTAAAATGATGTAACGTTTTA
>FXXK01001344.1:36607-77369 GCA_900184695.1 Betula pendula
TTATAATTCAAAATCCACTTTTTTCGATATCTTTGAAGTCAAACATAAGAATCAAATAAAAATCAAATTAAATTTGACAGCAAACAAGTAAAATACGAGACAAACGCAAATGCCGCATCAAGATCTTGTGCTAAAACTTATGATGAGATGCCGGCCACTTTCAACTGGCTGTTACTTCACTTTTTTCACCCATTCCTTGTTACTAAAAATTGGCTTTCTTTGTTTATAAATTCTAAAAAAAAAAAAAAAAAAAAAACTGAATCATGTGGGATCATGAGGGCAAATGCATCATGCATGTCATCATTCTCATCATTCTGACTTTACCTGTTGTTACTGTAAATAGGGTGTTTTTTTTTTTGTAACGCACTTCAAAAGTAGATTGCGTTTAATATGCAGAATAGTTATTATAAAGAATAGCTTTTTATCAAGAATTGAAAGATTTAAATAAAGAATATTAAAATAGCTATTTTAATAGCCATAAAAAAAATGATTATTCTTTCAATTAAATGATAATTATTACTCTTAAACATTAGATATAGAACATTCCTTTATAACTATTTTAAAGCAAATTCATTTTAATATATATCATTTTTCTTAATAAATCTTATTATAAAAAATCTAGTTGCATATCAAAAGCTAATCATTATATATAATTTTTTTTTGTAATTCATAATCTTAATATTTAATAACTAAAACATGAGACAAACGCACATGGGCGCATCAAATCAGATGAAAGCTATGGTTTCATCATAACTTTTAACCATTACCTTTTACTTTACATTGAACATCTTTTTCAGATCAATAATTGGAGTCCTCTTACTACTCATCTTTTTGGGCAAACCTGTCCCTTGATTATTGAAAGGTTGCAAAATATCAGAGAAATGCACATCGCCAAACGTATCAATGAATACACCAAACACATCTCACTGCTCGAACAGAGGATTTTAGCATTACCTCCTCAGGATTCCATAAAAACGTCTACTAACTTTCAAAAACCAAATACACATTTGATACATGTCTAGGCGAAAATCGGGTTCATCCATATTGAATTTGGTATAAATATACTTAGCCCTTAAACTAACAAAAAACAGTATCTTCATGCCACTTCGTGTCACCAAAATGTGATATGATTTTAAAATTACTATTAAACAAAATTTAAGTGATCTATCATGATTTTAAAACTCACATCAGTTTCAGTGGACACAAAAAAAAAAAAAAAGAGGTAGCAATTATCATTACTCATTTATTTTAAGCTAAAATGCTTTTTTTGATACTATGGTTACTTGTGGTATTTACGCCATGTTAGATCTAAAAAATAAAAAAAAGATACCAAATTTGACTCAAAAAATAAAAAAATTCTTGAAGCAAAATTGGGGTGCTAGCACTCTCAACTTCAAAAAAGGGGGTGACCTAAACCACCCCAAGAGTGTTTGCCTTTGGGGGCCACCCTTATACTGGTTTAAGGGTGTCAAACTACTTCCAAGACCATGGAGTGTTGCGGCCGCCCAACAGACCAGAAAAAAAAAAAAAAAAAGTGAGCCACCCCCTAGCCAAAATAGTGTGCCGGCCACCCCATTTTGACTTCTAATTTTTTTTTTTTCATTTTATTGATAATTAGTAGATGTCTATTTTGGTCAACTAAATGATGTAACTTTTATAATCACCATTGGATTTTATGATAGATCATTATTGACTTTTGATCCGCAATGGTTATTTAAAAGCCACATAAATTTTGGTGGAGCACAGATGATAGACGTGTGGGTGCTAACAGTGTATGCATTACTCTGTTTGAGTGTGTATGTCGTAGTTGTATCAGGTTGTGAATTGGGTTGAGGTGTGAGGAGTTTAGGTAAGGTATGTATGTAAAGGTATTGATATTATATTTAAGTATTTTTGAGTCATGCTAACACTGCATAAATATACCCAAGCACATAGGATCTCTCCTCTTATAATCACCATTGAATTTATGATAGATCATTATTGACTTTTGATCCAATGGTGATTTTAAAAGCCACATAAATTTTGGTGGACACAAGATAGACTTGGGGGTTAACATGTATCATTACTCTTTTATTTTATCTTATTTTAAGTTTTTTAATTTTTTTTTAGTTTAAGTTTAGGTAATATATATATATATATATATATTTTAATATTTTTAGCATGTAACACGGCATAAAATACCACAAGCACCATAGGTATCAAAAAAACATTTAACCCTTAAAATAAATGAGTAATGATACATGTTATCTTTATATCTTTTTTGTGCCCATACAAAACTGATGTAACTTTTAAAATCATCATTAAATTTTTATTAGACTACTTTTAAATTTTGATCTAATGGTAATTTTAAAAATTACATCAATTTTAAGTGGATACAAAATAAACATAAGAGTGATTTGTATAATTACGCAAAATAAATAGTCAGCTATAAATGTGCATAGTATATTTGGCAAGATGTTACATACATAAGTATGGAGAGATAGAATTAAGAGAAGTTGTAATAAATTAGTTTGAAGATTAGTTTTCTCATCCAACATTAGGATTAATTTTATCTTTATTATTTTCAAATTAGGCTTATTGCCAATTTGTTTGTTATTTTATCTTATTGTAAGTTTATTTAAAGACCAGATAATGTTAATAGAATTATAAATGAATATTATATTTTACAACTTATTATCTGATTTATCCCTCTATAATAACATATGCTTTTGCCGATGGAAATCTTTAAAACTTATTATCTGATTTGTTCCAACAATATTCTTGAACATCATTAATAAATCCTGAGGAGATAAATGAATTAATGTTTCGGGCTACAGCGCTTGATGCAGGAATTTTCTTAGCCAGTACATCCATCAGCACCTACCCCTCACACTCTTTCTGGGTGGGTCATGGCCAAGTGGTTGTGAAAACGAGGCAGCATTCGTCCTTTGCTTTTTGAAAAGTCAAGCAAAACCGACAACCTCATGGGGGCTCCCTACAAATTTTATTAGCCAGCACATCTTGACAGTCTTTCTGACTGGATTGAGCCTGGTAAGAAATTTCTTCAATGTCTCGTAAAAGGCAAAAAAAAAAAAAGAAAAAAAGGAAAACAAAAAATAAATAATCACACAATATAGAAATTGGGTGGGTTGGGTTGGTATAAGTACGTAGCAGCTCGTCTCTCAATCTAAGAGTCACAGAAATCACTAAAACTCATCAACTCAGTGTGGGTGGCTCTTGAACCTGGCCCATCAGTAATTTCATCAACTCTTCAACTCGATCATTATTGTGTGCAGGCTGTCTCTTGTTACAGCTCCAATGAGAATTCCACTCTTTTCATGGCTTTTCTTGATGCCCATATGCTTACTTTTCATCAGCTTCTGTATCCCTGCGGTGTCTGGCCAATGTCTTGGCAATCAGCAATCTTTGTTGCTCCAATTGAAGAACAGCCTCGTATTCCAAAAGGAATTCTCCACAAAACTGGTGCATTGGAATCAAAGTGTTGATTGCTGTTCGTGGGAAGGAGTAACGTGCACCCAAGGACGTGTTATTGGTCTCGACTTGAGCTGTGAATCAATCTCTTTTGGTGGACCTGACTTTAATTCAAGCAGCCTTTTCAGTCTTAAGCATCTCCAACACCTGAATTTGGCTTATAACAACTTTTCTTATCAGAGAATTCCATTCCAATTTGACAAGCTCAAGAACTTGAGTTATTTGAACCTATCGACTGCAGGTTTTATGGGGCAGATTCCAATTGAGATTTCACACTTGACAAGGTTGGTTACTCTTGATTTATCTACTTCTTTTGAGCTCTCATTTGTCACGGGTTTCGCAATTAATTTATTGAAACTTGAGAATCCAAATCTAAATATGCTCGTTCAGAACCTTTCAGAGCTTATGGGACTTTATCTTGATCGTGTAAATATATCTGCGCAAGGGTCTGAGTGGTGTGAGGCCTTATCATCTTCACTACCAAATCTAAGAGTGTTGAGCATGTCCAGTTGTGATCTTTCAGGGCCTCTTAATTCCTCTTTACTGAATCTTCAGTCCCTCTTAGCTATTCGTTTGGATGGTAACAATTTTTCTGGCCCAGTTCCAGAATTTTTTGGAGATTTCAAAAATTTGAAATCCTTGTGTTTCTCTTCTTCTGGGTTGAATGGAAAATTTCCAGAAAAGATTTTTAAGATTCCGACCCTACAAGAGCTTGACTTCTCACAAAATGAACTACTTCAAGGTTCTTTGCCAGAATTTCCTCTTGATGGATCTCTTCGAACCCTAATCCTTAGGGGCACAAATTTTTCGGGGACATTGCCATCTTCTATTGGTAACCTTAAAATGTTGTCCCTAATAGATCTTATGCGTTGCCATTTCGGTGGAGAAATTCCAAACTCAATAGCAAACCTTACCCAACTGTTTTGTTTGGACATGTCATCCAACAATTTCAACGGATCAATTCCATCATTCAGCATGGTTAAGAATTTGAATGGAATATACCTTGACAATAATGATTTGACGGGTCCAATTACTTCCACTCGATGGGAGGAACTTTTGAATTTGGAGGGTCTTGACTTGAGTCACAATTCACTAGAAGGGAGTATTCCAGTTTCTCTGTTTTTCCTTCCATCATTGCAGTACCTAGGACTTAGCAACAACCGATTTTTTGGTCCACTCAATGAAATTTCGAATGTTTCTTCTTATCTATTAAACACCGTTGATTTTAGTTACAACAACTTGACAAGGTCAATACCCATGTCTACCTTTGAGCTCCGAGGTCATAAGACACTCTTACTTTCTTCGAACAAATTGAAAACATTTCCTGATTTCTTGAGAAACCAATCCAAATTAACAAATGTTGACCTTTCAGACAACCAGATTCTTGGAAAGATACCCAATTGGATTTGGAAGCTTCCTAATCTTTATACATTGAATCTCTCTTATAACTGCCTGGTGACTCTGGATTTGCCTCTACTAAATATTTCTTCTTTGAGTGTCCTGGACCTTCGCTCCAACCAACTTCAAGGGCAACTCTTGGTTGTACCGCCATTAGCCACATACTTGGATTTCTCGATGAATAATTTCAGTTTTATCATACCAGCTAGCATTGGTAATTCCCTTGTTTTCACTTCTTTCCTCTCTTTTCAAGCAATAAATTCTATGGGAGTATCCCCAGATCAATGTGCAATGCTGCAAATCTTCTTGTTCTAGATTTGTCTAATAATTTCTTGAGCGGTACGGTTCCCCAATGCTTAATTGAAATGAGTAAGGCTGAACTAGGCATAGAGGAAGTAACTCTAGGGGTGCTGAATCTAAGGAGCAACAACCTCAGTGGCGCAATTTATGATGTGTTCTCAGGAAATTGTGGTTTACAAACTTTAGATCTCAATGGAAACCAACTAGAAGGAAAGTTGCCAAAATCTCTAGCCATGTGCAAACATTTGGAGGTCTTGGACATTGGGAACAACCACATTAAGGATGCTTTCCCATGTTACTTGAAGAACATAATCATGTTGCGTGTCCTTGTTTTGCAATCTAATGAATTTTATGGGCTTGTTGGTTGTCCGGGGCCTAATGCCACTTGGCCGATGCTTCAAATTATAGACCTAGCTTCAAACAATTTTACTGGTAAGCTTCCAGAAAAATTCTTTTCTAATTGGAGCGCAATGGTGGCTCATGAAGATACGGCCCAGTTTGAGGTTATTCACCATGAATTTGCTCCTAAGTTCAGCCGCCAAATTCCTGTTGGGTATCTGCAGCCTATATCCGTGTCTATTTATTATCAAGATGGTGTAACAGTTACCGCCAAAGGTCTATCGATGAAGCTGCTGAAGATCTTAACTATCTTCACTGCCATTGACTTGTCATTCAACAATTTTGAAGGGCCAATACCCGAAGAACTAGGAGAACTCAAATTTCTATATTTTCTCAACTTGTCACATAATGCTTTTACGGGTCAAATCCCGTCATCTCTGGGAAAATTAAGTAATCTTGAGTCATTAGACCTATCAAACAATGAACTTATTGGTGAGATTCCAGTCCAACTTGCAGATGGCCTTACTTTTCTATCATTCCTTAACCTTTCGCTCAATCAATTGGCGGGAAAGATTCCACAAGTCAAACAATTTGCTACTTTCTTGGAAACTTCCTATGAAGGGAACACTGGATTATATGGCTGTCCTTTGAAAGAAAATTGCACACATGAAGAGCCGAGATTGACACCTCCAACAATTGGAGAAACTCCTAATTCTGGAAATGCAATTGACTGGAGCTTAATAAGTGTTGAATTGGGATTTGTTTTTGGCTTTGCGACTGTTGTTGGGCCTCTAATGTTTTGGAAGAAGTGGAGGATATATTATTACAAACATGCAGATGACATTTTTTTCAAGATGTTCCCTAAGCTTTATATTAGAAAAGAAAATCGCCGAAAACGAGCACACAAGAATCAAGGACAGCGAGCCTATTGAAATCAAGGACAGAGGCATTAGCGGTATGAATGTTGTCTTAAGTGGTGTTTGTAATTATCAGGCCATATATATATTATTGAAAATACTCATATGATATTAGATTTGCAGGTGACTTTCTAAGAAGCCCAAGGGATATGAAGGCAAAACTTGCTCGTCTGGTCATACTTGCCTCGGTCACTATATCACATCTGTACTCAACTTTTTGTGTAAGATTTATATTGAAGGAACCTGTTTTCTGTTTTGAAAAGCAATTAGCTTTTTTTTTGTGTGTGTGTTTTTTTATGGTTTTTTTTTTATGAGCTAGTTTAGGCCTATTTCTTGGTTTAATGTTATATATAAATGCATCACAAAAATCTTAGCTAATAGATTGCTCCCTTGTTTGGATGGAATCATTAGTCCTAATCAAACTACACTCAATGGTTTTTGTCCCGTAGCCTTCTTGAATGAAAGTAAAAGTTCCATGCCGTAGCAAGAATTAGTAAGATTTTAATAGGCATGATTTCTTATTAATAAACATATAACTATGCATTGAAAATCATTACTTTTATGCTAATAAGCTCTAGCTCAAACAAAATCTCTTCTTTGTTTTTTTCTTTTAAGAACAAGGTTAAGGGTCAGGTCCTAGGTCACGTGCAACTTAGCAAAAATAAAAAATAAAAAAATCATTACTCTATCTACTAATAAAAACTATGAAAGGAACTAGAAGATATGACCCACATATGCATCACCAAGTAACCTCAGGCACCTAATGGAAAAAGTCTCCAAACTTGAGTTCAACAAAAGATATCCAGAGGACTTAAAAAGTAAACCACCTTAAAAATTTAAGGAAGTAAACAAAATATAAAATACATTGGAGCAGCTGTTGGTGTCACTAAAAATATCCTATTAATTAAGCACATTTTCTCATCAATCAAACTGAAAATATCTTCCACTATGTTAAAATTTGTTATAAATATAATACAATAATATATAGCGAAATAATAAATTATTCGGTACCTCTCATGGACCGAATAAAAAATCTAATGTAGTTGTTCCACATGTATTTGTTCTTAAATCTCCGGCATTTCTTCCCTCAGTGGTAAAGCACGCTACTAGAGCAATACTCATATACCCACAGTCTAAGTACCTCACCACATTAGAAAATCAAAGAGAGAGATTTTTGTCTTTTAGCTTTTCTATTCTCACAATGTTGCAAACACTTCTGTGCACATAATTATCTGTTCATTTGCACACATTGATAATTATATAGAAGCCATTTGTAATTTACACATTTAGTGCAAGTTAATGGTGTGGAGTAACGGTCAAAACGTTACAACACTTGAGCTGCCCACTAATGGGCGCTTTAAATGCTACATCTCCCACTCGCACATAGTGGGCATGGCTCAGCCATGCATCTCTCTATCTGTTTCCAACCGCGTTCATATTGGCAAATAGACTATGCGACCACCGAGCACACCTGCATAAAAGGTTGGGAGCACTATACAAAATCTTGTAAATACCAGCATAGCACATCCATATAAGTGTCTCGTTATGCCTCGACTCATTTGGTCGCATCGAATTAAGCATCTCTAATCCCTCTCGAGTCTGATATCTCAGAGTAATGCTGAACTCCACGAAAACATAATGTACCCACAGTTATGTCGCAACTTCCAAGAAGCAACATAACTTGCCGGCAGTGAATACAAAACATAATACAGATGTGTTACCAAATGGTCTTCCCCTTGCCCTCATGGCAGTCAATTTCAGTCTAGCCGTTTTCTCAACAATGCCCCTTTAGACCACATCATACATGGTCATAGGGAACATGCCAAGGTAGCAAACACTAAAACTTCAACCTCGTGACATAGTCAAAGGTCATAAAGAGCATAAATAAGGTCATTAACAATGACCTATGGGACTCACAAGGTGAGAGAGCAAGGATCAATCCGCTCACCTCCACTATCGGTCGCATAAGCACATATAGTATAAAATACATGCTACGGTGGAGTTCTCTTTCCAAAATAAAGAGCGTATGTCTAAACTCAATACACCGTACAGATCTTAGTCTAGTCGCTATCCAAGTGCCTAACTCGAGTCCTCTATTTGCTCGCCACCTTAGGCGCCAAATTAAGGTCTCGCATCTAGCTAATCACAAGCTACATGGATTGTGGGCTATCCATGCACGGTCTTAACAAAAATAAAGACTTCATCTTAGCCCTCGCTAAGAGCCATCTCCAAGAGCCTCTTTAAATGGACACTATTAGCTAAATTTAGCTAATATACCTCTTTTTTTTGCTCCAACAGACTAGCTAAGGACTATGTAAAATGGACAAAGTGCTACAGTGAATAGCACCATGGAGCTATTCACTGTAGCACTTTGTTAGAATTTTTTATTGTTTCTTTTCTTTCTTTTTTTTCCTTTCTCTCTTCCTCTTTCTCTTGGGCTGTTCCTGCAACCGGCAGAAATTCCCTTCTCTCTTCATCTTTGCTGTTGCAGACGCTGGAAGAGACTGTCGGCAAGCACAACATCACCATTTTCGCTCCCAGGAATGAAGCTCTGGAGCGCGATCTCGACCCGGAGTTCAAGCGGTTCTTGCTGGAGCGAGTCTGAGCGAGTCCGACTCGGCCCGGAAGCACCAAACTCTCTTCAACGACAATCTCCACCTGGCGCGTCCCGGCGGGGAAAGAATTGTGCATCGCGCAAGGGTGATCCACCCGACGGTGTGATCCACGGAATCGAACGGCTCCTGATCCCCTAGTCCGTCTAGGACGACTTCAACAACCGCCGGAGCCTCCGTTCCATCTCCGCCGTCAAACCCCCGAAGTCGACCCCAGGACGCATCGCCTTAAAAAACCGGCACCGCCTGCCAAACCCGGTTCTCTTCATCTTTGGCGACGAAGAAGGAATTTGTCGAGCTTTCGTGGTGATTTACTGTGTCGGCCATGAGAGAGACGTCGATGATTTGGAAAGAAGAAGAATCTGGAGAGGGGGAAGAAGATGAATCGGGGTGGGTAGGCAGGCGTGGTGAGAGAGAGAGAAATGAATAAATAATAATAATAAAAGATTAAATAATAATATTTAAAGAAAATAAAGAATAGAGTAGATAATCTGTTGGAGTTTGTATTGAAAGTGGAATAGGTAAAATAAAAAAAGTGGTATTTTGAATAGCTAAACTAGATAGTTTGTAGATATACTGCTGGAGATGCTCTAAGGCAACATATTTATGTGTCAACCAACTCTTTATGCTACATAAGCATTAAAGGACACAATGTCTCATCTCTGCTCGTTACCTAAGCGCCAAAGGCGGTTGCTAGTGTGAATGAGCCAACCTAAGCCTGTCGACATACCTTTTCACCATGACACCGAATACATGGTGAATATGTGTGTGCTCTCCGAATGTTCATAGTCATGCCACAATGATTATATAACAAATTATCATGTGCACGACGAGCAACATCATCAAGGAGAGAAATTATATCACATGGTCAACTACAAACACAAACTTTTAAGTAGTGTTTTAGAACCATTTATCTCTATGCGCAATTATACATGTAGTGACATCCAAAAATAATGCGCCTATTATAATAAAACATGAGATTCAACTATCATCCATAAAATGCCTTTTATTAGCGACTTTATTGCGATTTTTCATTTTTCGATCAAACCTACAATGAGACCTTACATTTTCGTCAGCAAATCATATTGCGACTTTAAGGTCTTCACAAAGTGACCTTAAATTTAAGTCAGCAAATCCTGTTGCGACTTTAAGGCATTAAAGGAATCTCAAGTAGTTAGTAGCAGCATGTAAGATAATCAACTTATGAATTCATTTAGGGTAAGGTGATTTGGACTATGTCCGCAAGGACAATCACAATTGGTTAGCCATTACCTCTAATGGTTTGTCTAAATCGCATCGTAAATTCACTCCTCTAAAGAGAAATAATGTTTACCCTCTAATGAAATTTGAACTACTAACTCCCATGAGCAAACCACAATGGAAACAAATAACCCAAAATGGTATGAGCCATCTCATCCACAAAATACAAAATATAGATTCTTCAGTATTCTCCATCTCATTAATTGTCTATGGGTTTTAAATATGAGGTACTGGAAACCATTCTGTTCAAACAGTTTCATAAGACCTTTAGTCCGAGCTAAGTTTCATAAACCCACGTCCATTATTTCATAATAAGGACTACTATTCCTTAAGCGGCAATTGTCATTACAAGATAACCGAATCGTCAACAACATTCACTCACTTAAGAGGATACTTTTCGAGGTTTGTTGATAGTATTCAAAGAACCCATTCTTATAGGAAAATCATTAATAATAACGACCAAGTATATTGGGTATCTTTGTATAGATGGTTGTTATAGGCCGCGTGAAAATGTACGAGCTGCAATTTCTGCGCTCTTCGTACTTCGCGCCTCAAAATTTACAAATACCAACCATCTAATTCTCCTATGAGAATCAACTATCAAACTCCTTCCATAAAAGTTTCAAGGTGTGTGACCGATGGTTATACCAAGGCAACTCACTAAGTGCCATGAGATGGATCTATACACTTACCAAGTCCACTTTACCAGCGTTCACTACTATAACGCTTAGGTAAGATCAACCCTAGGTCGGATAAGTCAAGTGAAATGAATCTCATATTCTATACTAACAATTCCTATAATGTGAATTCAATACCTTTAGTAGAGCACAGATAATAAATTATCTTCTATTGTATAAGTGACAAGAGAATAAATTATATATTGCTATCACACTACTAATTAAGGATTAAAAATTTGGGAGTCATTCCTCTAGTGATATACTCTCATTCAAATGAAATATTCATTTTGTGGAATACTCCCACTAGGCAAAGGACCAATTACTTCCACTATTCTCGACGATCATTCTAAAAATTTTTGAAATATTAAGTTTAAGTGGGATTAAACATTTTTCCTGAATAAAACGCTTTTTACAAAATATTATAAAACATTTCACATCAAAAAATACAATTCCCCACCCTCGTCAAGAATAAGAGTAATTTCCTTAACTCTACCAAAACAAAATATATATATATATATATATAGATCCTTAATTGAAATTCACATTGCGCCAACTAATTCTATGATCACTCAACCATGCTCGATAGGCGAATGAAATTAATCTAAGGACCATTTGTTAGGACTAAGGCGGCAATACCTTATTACATCTACATAAATGTGATGTAACAAATACGTTGCACCATTATTAACCTAACATGTTGTTCTTAGCAAATCACAATATTGCGAGATAATTGTTCTCATCATATAACTTTAGATAAGTTTTTTAAAAAGAATTTATTTTTCTTTTCATTTTCTCAAACAAATTTCCATACAAAAAAAAGTATTTTGGAATTTGTAAGAAGTAAAATTTTAATCATCTAGCATTTATATGATGAGACAATTTATAATTCATGTCCTTAGAGTTATTATTGCGCTAACATAGGAATAAATTAATTGTAGGAGATGCTCATGCTGCCTTTTATCATTAAATTGACTTTGCTAATTAACTGAGAGAGTTCTCATAAGAGAGAAAACTTTCGATTTCTCAAGCTTCCTTACCCATCATCCCATGCGCGATGGCATAATTAGCGTATCATTTCTCCAAACAAGAAATAATATTATAGAGTCAATCTATGATCATCCAATTCTAAACCTCATGGGATTCTTGATGACACCACTACCTTTAAAAAAATCTTGAACCTACATAGGTACCGATTTCGTTAATATCGCTATATTTAAAGCGCTTAAAAATTGTAAAGGTGTGCAACTAATGCACTCATTTGTGATTTTTCAGCTGCTGTCTAGTAAGTAGCGATATTTCTCTATTTCTTGCTCATCCAATCTATTTTCCTATCTACAATCCACTATAGGAGAGATAAGGAAAAATTTGGCAAGAAATTATACAAGCCTTAAACCCTATTTGCCTCAATGCAACCACGAGCAATATGTTTAGGTTGATTAAGTAGTATCTGGTTGTCTTAGACTTTTGCCTTAAATACCATGCTTGCCTTCAAGGCGCTTAGTATTTCATTACTCTCAAGTCATATCTCATGGAGTGCTTAAAATTTCTCATTTTTTGCTTGGATCCATGTGTCCCGCAAAAATAAAATTTTAGCAATATTAGTAGTGCTATTAATCTTTGCCACAAAGGCGCACTGCTAATATTTTAAATTAATGCGTCGACTAAGAATATTTAAATACTCTTATTACACATTAAGATTTAAAACTCCCACTAACTAGTCAAACTAGCGAGTCTAACTAGACACACCAGCGACTCTTAGAGAGTATGCATCTATTTATGGGTTAATCTTGTATAAGTTGCTTAAAAGAAATTAATAATGCTTAACCCAAAATTGTGGGAGCAATTAATATTTGCATTACGAAAAATGCGTAACTTAACTTATTACCCACAAAATTCTTAAAGGCAAAAATAGTGGTTTGCTTCCCCATGTCAGTTAAATTTCTACGAAAATTGTAATGCATACGACCTATGCGCATAACAATTTCATTTATAAAATTTTTGAGGTTTTTAAAATGATGATGGTCTAAAACAATCTTACTCTAACAAATATCATCATCTTATGTTTCCAACAATTGCTCCGGGAGAAGATCAATGTGCCATTTAAGTCACATACCAAATCTCTAGGTTTCTAGTTCATCTAGGTTATCTCAATGTGACTACAATAACTATGCACAATAAATTTTATATATATAGCACACACATATTTAATTTGCAGCGTTAACCTAAATCAGAAAAATGATAATTTCCTACAAGTTACGAGATCGAAAATTTTGCTAGGCTCATAATCATCCCCCGCGCCGCATGTAGTACGTTATCACTTCTAATTCATTTAATGCGCAAATTGTGTATGAGAGAAGTTTAAAATATAAACTCTACTCAACCATACTCCCACTAAGTTCAAGAATCAATATGTAATTCTAGGCATACAAATTTATTCTCTAATATTAGTAAATAAATTATGAATAATCATATTAATGTCATGCCACACATTTCATATGGAATTACATAGATCATAACATGCATTTTTTTTTTTTTGAAAATATAAACATTGGCATATTTTAAAATTTCTCAAAAATAATATTATTTTAAAGCATATTGGATTTATAAACACAAAAAAAATATCCAATAATAATTTTAAAATATGTCATCCATATTATGCATGTTATACATGGAATAAATCACACAGAAAATTCCAATCACAAATATATATGGAATAATCACATAGAAAATTCCATAAATAAGCCACATGTGAGTCATGTTCCAAATAAAACATATTCATATCACAATATAAAACATAGTGAATGGGATAAAGGACCAAACCTGATCTGTGGCTCAGTGGTTCATATGCTTAAAGTTTGAACCAGGGCTGGGGTTCTAACACAACCTGCACACAACCCTTTTTATTTATTTATTTATTAATAAACGGATCTGGGTCAAACCGTCGGTTTCGGGTTGACCCTCTTGGGTCAGCCTGCGGATTCTCTCTGATTTGGGCTGGTTTTTATAATAAATAGACCAAGCTCATTCGGGTTAAGAAACCCTACCTGAGCCCAAACCATTTGACCTGCAAAACATGTTCTTCTCTACAGCACCGCCGCCGCCGCCAAGCTTCTCCCCTCCACACGGCAGCCTCGCCGCTAGGTGGCATGGTGCCACGAAGAGGGAGCCGCTGTCGTCATCCACCAGCGGCAGCCGCTGTGGCCGCACTTTTCGGCTGGTCTAGGCAGCAGCAGTCGCTGCACTGCGGCTTGATCTAGCTGCGCGCAGCGGTCTGATGTGCCCAGGCGGCGCGCCGCGCCAACCGCTGCGTTAAGCGGCTGGATCCGTCCGGCCACCAAGCTGTGGCCTGGATGGCGCGGCGCAGCGATCTGGCCAGTAGTTGCGCGCCACGGCCGGATCTGGTCAGCGTCTGCGCGCTGCGACCGGATCTGCCGTGCTCATCTGGCCTGCGTTGTGAGTCTAGTGTGTGTGTAGCGGCACACGAGCCGCCGCTGGGTTCGGCGTGCAACGCGCCCCTGCGGTAGCGCACCGCGGCGGAATCTCGCCAGCGCAGCGCTGCAGTCTGCAGCCTCGTCGCGCATTGCCCGTAGCCTTGTAGCGCAACCACTGCGCATGGGTCTGCACCCATGAGGCTGTTCGTGGCCTGGCAGCACTGCCGCCGATCTGGGACCTGGTCTGGCTATGGCCGGATCTGGCCAGGGGCAGTTGGTTTGGCCGAATATGCTGTGCGCGGTGGGTTCGGTGGAACTGCTGCTACGTCCGGGAAGCACTTGCCATATGTTGGTGGTGTAGCCACTCTCCGTACAGTGCTCAAAAGCAAATGCTCGATGGTGTTGGAATTAACATAAAAAGCACGGCAGATGCAAATATTCCAAAAACAAGAATTAGTATTTGCATAAGATCAAAAATACAAGGGAACAACTAATTATGCATCTGATACCAATGTTAGAAATATTATACAATAATATAAAGTGGAATAACAAATTATTCGGTACCTCTCATGGACCGAATATAAAATATGATGTAGTTGTTCCACATACATTCGTTCTTAAATCTCTGGCATTTCTTCTCTCAGTGGTAGAGCACGCTACTAGAGCAATACCCATATATTCATAGTCTAAGTACCTCACCACATTAGAAAATCAAAGAGAGAGATTTTTATCTTTTAGCTTTTGTATTCTCACAATGTTGCAAACACTTCTGTGCACACAAGTATCTGTTCATTTGCACACACTGCTAATTATATAGAAGCCATTTGTTACTTACACATTTAGTGCAAGTTAATAGTGTGGAGTAACGGTCAAAACGTTACAACACTTGAGCTGCCCACTAATGGACGCTCTAAATGCTACAAAATTAGATTCAATTCAAAGAGAAACACAAAAAGCTCAACCCAATAAACCCAACACACATCACCAACCCCACAAAACATAGGGTGCTTCAAAATTTTCCATTAGACGAATAAAAATTCCTCTAATTTCTATGCACAGCTTAGGAATTCCTATTAGACGAATAGCTTAGGAATTTTTGAGATTCACGGCGAGGGTTCATTTTGACAAAACACATAAACACCAACTTATTAGACAAAACAATAAGTCTAATAAGTCTCATCTCAAAAGNAACCCAATAAACCCAACACACATCACCAACCCCACAAAACATAGGGTGCTTCAAAATTTTCCATTAGACGAATAAAAATTCCTCTAATTTCTATGCACAGCTTAGGAATTCCTATTAGACGAATAGCTTAGGAATTTTTGAGATTCACGGCGAGGGTTCATTTTGACAAAACACATAAACACCAACTTATTAGACAAAACAATAAGTCTAATAAGTCTCATCTCAAAAGAGTTATAATAATTTGTGAATACTTTCATTGATAAATTAATCATAACCACCAACTTATTAGACAAAACACACGAGACGTAACAACTAAAACAGAGGAAAACATAAACAGAATCAATTGGAAATTAATTTGAAATAAAAAAATTGGAGCTCAATTTGAAATGTTTAACGTACTAGAATCAATTGAAAATTAATGAATCTGAAACACGCATCATTCTATTCTTTATGTGATTTATCTCGAACATCATTAACTACTTCATGAATTGCAATAACCACACAACCTTTTACCAACACACGTACCCATCAACCCGTAAATCCATATACACAAAGAGCTTCACATGCACTGTGCACACATATATGCATATGCAAAGCGAGAGAAAAAGAGAGAGAGATCAGAAAGACCTGCAAGAGATGATGATTGCTGGAGCGAGAGAGATTCGAGAGTGATCGAGTGTTTGTTGTAGCTTTGAAGAACGACCAAGGGTTTCCCAAACTCCTCGGATCTACGCTGTGGAGTTTGATTGCTGAGCTCGCCGGGGAGAGAGAGAGAGAGAACAGCGGTTGAGAAGGAGAGAATGGGGTGAAAGGGAGAATTTGGGCGCCGTGGATTGAAAAAAAGAGGATGGGGAAAAAATATAAGCGCCAGATTGTTTGTTCCCGCGTAATATTTTTGCCCAAACACATTGTTTTGATATCACACGTCGACACTGATAGGACCTTTTTTTTTCCTTTTTTTCTTTTTTTCTTTTTAGCTTGCTAAAAAATCATATTAGCCTTTAAATTTTTATTTTTTTTAAAAAAAAATTAAACATACCGTAAAAATTCAATTATTTTAATATTATTAGTCAAGTTTCATATTAGCCTATTAAATATAAAGCCAAGGTTTTTTTTTTTTTTTTTCCTTCATATTTTGAAGTTTCATATATGGATTTGGACAATGGTTTTATCGACCAAATAGTTCGACATTGTAGAGTTTGATCTTGTTCTTCCCAAAATCTATAAATTTCAATTGATCGTTTGATTGTATCTGATCGACAATAGTATAATACAAAAATCAAAGAGCTCGATCCATCGGATGTTTGATCGTATCACAATCGATCGGATTGATGCACTGAAATCGATTGGATGTTCAATCCATCCTTTGATTTGATCACGATTAATCAAACTGATGCATATATGACATGTATGCAAAGTATACTTTGATAAGTCATCAATCAGTCAGTGACTAGGCTAATTTGAGTATTGAGCACTCCTATTGACTGTCTTGATCCGTATGACAGGTTCAGGTCTCTTGATATTATGAGAAAGAATAATATTCCGTCATTGAGAGGGGAGAACATTTATTGATCGAACTAATTAATGCACATGGATAGATAATACAAAATCCATAAAGTTCGATTGATCACAAAATTGAAATTCACCACATTCAAAATCATGCGCAAGGGAAATTGTATTTTTTTAACCACATATACAAGGATACGCCTTAGGATGGCGTTTATAATAAACGCCAGCTTAATTAACGCTTGGAACAGGGTGGTTTTTTTTTTTTTGTAGTGGGTGGTTCAGTCTAGATAAAAAACGATGTTGCTTGCAAGGTTGTTGGTATCAGTATAATCATAATAAGGAAGAGCATAGAAATTTCAATCTCCACAAAATGATAACCATCAATTCTGCTTCCATATATAATTGTTCCAAGCGAGCCTACCCCCAGTGGGATATTATGGTTATCAGAGAGCGACCAAATGATGCAGTGCACTCACGGACCCCTCATCTCTATTTACAAACCCCACAACAATAATGATGATAGCAGCATCCCACCATTTTCATTTCACACAATGAAACATTCTCTAAGCCGTGCATTGGTTCACTACTACCCGCTAGCCGGCCGGCTACGATCGACCGATGGTGGCCAGTTCGAACTCGATTGCAACGCACGCCATGGGAGCGAAACTATTGGAAGCATACACTAAAGCAGAAGTGGGTGATCTTGGTGACTTTACACCAACAGAGACAATCCAAGATTTTGTCGCAAAGATTGATTATAGTACTCCGATGGAGGAGTGGCCGTTGTTGTCGGTGCAACTGACAAGATTTCGTTGCAGTGGCTTTTGTGTCAGAACAGCCATATGCCACACTGTCATCGACGGATGGTCTGCAACTTGCTTTATGATCATGGGCGAAGTTGGCTCGGGGAGACGATCTAAGCCACGATGAGATTCCGTCTCACAATCGAACTCTTTTACGATCACGTGATTATCCACCGCTTAATATTGCTCCGAGGTTTGATCATAGAGAGTTTTCGAAGCCTCCACTGTTAATTGGTTGCTTGGACACGAAGGCAAAGCAAAAGAAGAAAACTAGTGTCGCCTTGTTGAAAGTCAATAGAGATCAAGTTGAGGGATTGCGGAAGAATGCCAATGAGATATCAGATCAGACGAACATAGAGGTGATAATGGTAGAATATTTAGAAAATATTCTATATATTATGATTTATTCATTTCCTTATTTATAGGATTTTTTAGTTACATTTTTTTTTAATAACCAGGGTATCCGGGGCGAGATTCCGGGGACACCGTGCAAAGTACCCTATACTCAATATCATTCATATTATTGATCATCCCATCGTATATTTCTACAGAAACCGACACGACCCTATTCTCGATATGAGGCTATTGCCAGCCACATATGGAGGTCTGCATGTAAGGCGCGTGCAGGCGACAGCCGTCAACCAACAAGAGTTCGCATCGCCGTTGATGTCCGCAACCGATTAAAGCCACCTCTTCCTCAAGGATACTTTGGCAACGCAGTTTTCATTACCGTCACATCAACATGTGTTTATGGCGAGCTCTTGTCGAAGCCATTGAGCTACGCTGCTGGATTTATCAGGGAAGCAACTGAGAGAATGACAGATGAGTACATAAGGTCGGCTCTTGAATTTATGACAAGTCAAGAGAAAGTGGGTTCATTGAGGATCAACTTCCACGCCTAGGGAAATGTGGAATCGTCTTTCCCAGGGAACCCCAATCTTGTCATTGCTAGCTGGATCAAGATGCCTATTTGTGGTGCAGGTTTTGGGTGGGGAAAGCCTGTATACGTTGGTCCAGGGATGCTAAGTGTTGAAGGGAAGTCGTTGATAATGCCAAGTCCTGATAATGATGGATCTCTCATCGTAGCACTCTGTTTGCAAACGCAATACATGGACTCTTTTAAGAAGTTCTTCTATGAGGATATGATTTAGGAAGCAATTTGATGTGTCAGTCAAGTTGTGATGGTAATAGTACATGTATTTTTCCTATCAATCCGAACTAGTTGAATAAAGGAATTCTGTTCTCTTTTTTTTTTTTAATGAGAATTGTGAAATTAATATATAAATAAAATAAGAGAGCATCCACTTGGGAATGAAAATTAATATAAGTTGGTGCCGCGCTGCCAGATGGCCACCCTTCTGCCCTTTCGAGCAATGATCACTATGATTGCCGAGCATTTTGGAGTGCCCACAGCCGGGATGACGATGCGGCCAGTTGCCAATACCATCACCAACAAATTCTTCCGAGTGAGCGAGCCCCACATCCGGAAGGTGCCAGTAGTCCCAATGCTACCATTGGGTGACCTGACCACCCAAGCTGCCACAAGAGCCCACCTGTCCGAGGGAGCCACATCATCACAGGCTACCCCTGCAACCCAGAGCAGGCCGGTACTGGACTCCCGCATAATCGAACTCCTAGAAGGGATATATATAGCTACGTGTCATCAGGAGTGCATGCACGCCATAACCGAACTCTGCAAAGAGTTCAAGAAGGAACGAGGTGCGGCAACCACCGCATAGCAAGGAAAGTCAATGAGCTTCATCAGAAGACCTTCCCGAAGAAGGTGGATTGGACCAGCTTCATCGAGACATTTGTGGGTGATGAGCTCAACGGGGGAGCAGGAGGGGGAGCTGACAGAGGAGATGGTGCAGGGCCGAGCAGGAGACCCGACGAGAAGGCTGGGGACTGAGCCAACCCCACATAGTTTTACTTTTTCTTTTTTCTTTTTTTGTATTATTGACACCTTTTGATCATAGGCATGGGCCTAATGATTCTATTTTTGATGTTATGGAATTATTTATTTTAATTATCTTGTGGATGATTTTCTTTATAGTTGTGTGTGCGCGCATCTCTTTTATTCCTGTTTGCAAATACCTTTTAAAATCTAAACTTCGAGGATAAGATTTTTTACGTACCCCAAAAATTTCTAATAAGTATAAGTTTTAATAAAATACCTATTATTTTAGAAAATTGACAAAAAAAACTTTTGTTTTTTGAAAAATTACTAAGATCAAACATTTGATTATCTCTCCTCAAACGTTTTTTGACAAGTACTATTCACAGTCCGCGTGTCTGCACATGTGCAGGCTATGTGTCAGTACAGTACATTGAACATTTGACATAGTACTCGAAACATTCAATATAATACTGAAAAGCACATTAAACCCTTAGACCACCTTGACTCGACTCCACCCCTATAGCTAGATACCCTCTCATACCCTTCACAAACTCACACATTTTATTCTAAGCACTCAGAATACCCTAGGTAGTGAGAGAGAGAAGATTTTGACAAAATGAATCTCTTGGAAGAAGACTACCCTCCTTAAGGTAACCTTCGATTCTATATCCTTCCTTTTATTTTATCCTTAGTTATGTTGTTACTAAGCATGTTATAAGTTTCGAAATGGTATGTTTGAAGTTTAAAACCTTTTTATGATCAAAAGTATTAAAACTCCAAAATGATTTTAGTCTACACATATTTTTATGTTTTGCTACGTTGACATGTATTGTTATAATGACTAGAAGTTGGTTTGAACTTAGATTTAGTCTATAGTAAGATTTATGGTCGATTTTGACAATTTTATGCATTTTGGCGATCTTCAAACGTTCCATTGTCCCTGGTCAAACGTTCGATCCTCGAGGTCAAACATTCGACCTAGTAGGCCAAACGTTCGACAATGTATAGAAACGCATAATTAAGGTTTTGTAATTAGCGGTTTTATGTGTTTAGAATAGCATTCTCAGTATGTTGTTGGGTTGTTTTGCAGTAGCAAGATTTTCAAATGTCAGGAGAGTCGGATGAGCATTCAAGGTAAGTGAATAACTGAGTATGAAACTATACATATTTTATAGTGCCATATGTCAGTGGACTGAGCACGCTCCCTCTTATGTTATAAGTTGTACTCTTGCAACATGATTAATTACTTATATACTTATTTTGTAAATAAATGAACAATACTTACATTGTATGACATGGTACACCGATACGTGCAGTAAAACAGCCATGAGCTTACTATTATTACAAGTTAACCCTATGGTCAAATAATTTATTGATGAAATGTGGGCCTTGGATCCAATAGTTGTTATATTTGTGACCGGCGCACTATTTTTCGAATGGGATCACTATTACAGCTTTACTAGTAGTGTGGGCCACCTGAGGTCGGATTACTAGTATAAAACGGTATGTTTGTGCATTATCCGGGGCACCAGTATTGTACCAGATATTTTTACAACAACGCGCAAACCCTGTTGAGGGGGGTTAATGTCTCGAATAGATCATACTGTTAAGATATGACCTAATTATATGTAAACCATGTTTTGCACATTAAAAACCAAGTGTTCGGTCACCAAAATTATGATAGTTTTCCTTAACTAATTATAAACTTTTCAACAACATAATTGTCACGGCCCAGGCCTCTGCCTCTAACCAGATTACTTATATGTAAACCATGTTTTGCACATTAAAAACCAAGTGTTCAGTCACCAAAATTATGATAGTTTTCCTTAACTAATTATAAACTTTTCAACAACATAATTGTCACGGCCCAGGCCTCTGCCTCTAACCGGATTACTTATACTATCCTCTTTGGGCCTCTGCCCTCAAAGTTTTGTCCCCTTTCGGCCTTTGCCTCGGGAGCGCGTCCTCCCATGAGTCAAACCTAAGACCATTTGGTCATAGCATTCGCACTCGTAGCTCAATGGTTTCTCATGAGTGCGAATGCTATGACCAAAGGGTTTTAGGTTCGACTCATGGGAGACGCGCTCTCGAGGTAAAGGCCAAAAGGGGACAAAACCTTGAGGGCAGAGGCCCAAAAAGAACAGTATGAGTAATCCGGTCAGAGGCAGGCCTGGACCATGACAAAAACACGTTTTTGGTATTGGGAGGTTGTCTCGAGCCTATACCTTTGACTTTGGGCCTATGTCCCCTCCCTCACAACATATTGTCCGCTTTGGGCCTATGCCTGCATGGCTTTTGGGAGCGCGTCCCCCATGAATCGAACCTAAGACCCTTTGGTCATAGCGTTCGCACTCATGAGTAACCATTGAGCTAGTACCTTAATGGATACTCATGAATTCGAATGCTATGACTAAAGGGTCTTAAGTTCGACTCATGGGGGACGCGCTCCCAAAAGGAGGTAAAGCCGTGCAGGAATAGGCCTAGAGTGGACAATATGTTGTGAGGGAGGGGGCATAGGCCCAAAGTCAAAGGCATAGGCCCGAGACAACCTCCCAATACCAAAAACGCGTTTTTGTCACGGCCTAGGCCTCTGCCTATACTGATGCTGATTGGGCAGGTGATCCTATAGATCGTCGCTGATAAGTCTTGAATATTACACATTCAAGCCCCTTAACTCGCATATGTTATACCTTAGTTTGTGTTGTTATCTAATGTTTTTAGTTTGTTTTAGTGTTTTCCATATTTTCAGGTCTTAATGGAAATTCAAGACAAATCAGGGACATTAAGCTTGAAGGTATGTTTGGAAGAAGTCATTGCTGAAGAAGGAGTGACGCTCGAGCGCCCAACCTTGGTGCTCGAGCGCCAGACACAACTCTAAGCCTGGCGCACGCAGGCAGCGCGCGCAGGTATCGAGCGACAGAGGCACTTGACGCTCGAGCGCCCAATCCTGACGCTCGAGCGTCGTCGCCCCTTCCAGAACTGGAAGATATTTTCAGACAGCAAATGACGGCTAGATCTTTATGGGTCTGATATTGCGGCTTGTCAGTCAATTGTGGTGCCGAAATCAACCCTCAGAACCGCCCAAGACCATTTGATTGAAGATATTTGTAACCTATCTCAATCTTGGAAAGATCTATGCCTCTTCCCTCTATATTATGTATATTGGATCCGAGAATGGACAGTAGCTCGGTTTTCCATTTATTTTTCTTAGTTTTTCTTGCATTCTTCTTGTATTAGACAGTAGGTAAGAACTCTCTCATAGTGCTTGGTTCCTTGGGGAATGGGTTTCTCCAAATCAATGGAGTTTTCCATAACCCTCATGAGGAACTAAATCCTTTTTAGGGTTTTGATTTAGCTTAATCCAAGTGCTTAGAGTTGAGTAGTCTAGTTTGGAGTTTATATAAATGGTGAGGTGATTGTACATGCTTTTGGTTTGGGCTTAATGAAAACACCATTTGAGATATATACTCTTCTTTGTCTATGAAGGATTGTGTCAAGTCTTGGATGATTTATAAGCTTTCAATGATATTTGTTGACATGATTCTATGTGGGTATGATATTGCATGCTAGGGACCACAACTTAATCCTTGTTAGTTTAACTTAGAGTATGGGAAAGAGGGGTGGAAACCTAAGATGTTCTATGCTATTCCACGAATTGTGTATGCTTGAGAAGGGTTTATATTGCATGCTAGGGAGCTTAGATTATCTCACATCTAGATTAGGTGGGTGGTTTGAGTGTAGTTATGATGCTTTATCATTTCCTTTGAAAAGTATATTCTTGAAGAGTTGTTGTGAGGGTTGACACCCTTCACACACTCAAAACCTTGCTTTTATGTGAATTCCATGCTATGACTTGCTTGCTTATGGTATGAGGATTGAGTGAAATCAATCCTCTATACCTCTCTTATCATTTTCTAGTTTCATTTGCATAACTTAGTTAAAAGCTTTCTAGTTGTTTAGTTTTTAGTTTAAAACTCAAATTCTTGTGTTTATGAGTTAAGTTAGGTAAAATCTTAGAAATTCCATTTCACGCAACCGCACACAATCCCTGTGGATCGATACCCTCGATATAGACCTATCTACAAAGATTCGTCCTATTGTGAGTGTTTATAAATTTTAAACTTGATTTCTAAGCGCGATTAGTCGCTCTACCACAGGTTATTGTTTTTTACTTGGCACCTCTCTTATTTCTTGGCAAAGTAAGAAACAGACTGTTGTTGCTCGATCTAGCACTGAGGCAGAATATCATGCTCTAGCTGACACCACCTCAGAGCTTCTTTGGTTACGATGGCTATTACAGAATATAGGTGTTTCTCTTTCTTCTCATACTCCTATCTACTGTGATAACATGAGTGCTATTTAGATTGCCCACAATGATGTTTTTCATGAACAGGCCAAACATATTGAAATTGATTGTAACTTTGTCCGTCATCATCTTCTTCAGGGCTCACTACAGCTTCATTCTGTTTCATCTCATGATCAGCTCGCAGACCTCCTCACCAAGTCACATCTTCCAGGACGGTTTCGCAATCTTATCTCTAACCTCAAGCTGGTCTCTCGCATTCCACCTTGAGTTTGAGGGGGGATGTTTGATTATAGTAATATATGTATTGTATCTTGTCCCACATGGGTTATTGATGTGTATAGCTCTATTGTACTCCTATATAAATAGGCACCTCATGTACAATATTATGTGTGATTCAATATACAATCTTATTCTCAATAACAAAATCCAGTAATTTTTATAGGATTATGAATCATGAAAAAGTTAAAACTATACGTTCTTCTTAACTAAACTCACGTTAAGTAAAATATCACAAGAAAGTAGCATACCTATTTTGCGGGCACTTTGAAGGCCAAACCAACAGCGCTTGCGATCTTCTTTGCTCATTGGATTCCTCACAGTGGATCGATTATTCTCTCTTTTTATCATAAAGATAAGGCGGCGCTCAATTTTCGTGTACAGGTTGTACAGCCTCAAACTTTGCCCTAATTTTATCCTTATGTTGGGTTTAATAGGGTGCCGAATTTCTGGGTTATTCTAAATTCTGAGCCCATTGAAATAAAAATTAATTTTTTAAAGGCTTATTGCTTTTTCATCGCTTCATAATTACTAGTGACGACATTTGTTGTCGTTAATATTCTAATATTAGCGACGAGATTGTATGTCGTCGTTGATAGTATATGCATTTAAAATTTTAACACTCATTAGCGACAACAAATAGTCGTTGCTATTATTGTTTTTTGGGTTAAATACTTTTTAAGTACCTGTGGTTTACATGAAAGTCAAATAACTACCTCGGTTTTCAAAAAGTATCACAGGTGGTACCTGTAGTTAACGATACTACCAAGTTGGTACTCCCGTCAGTATTCCATCCAAAAAGTTAACTGAGCGCCACGTCACCACCAATTAAAATGCGATATGTGTCCAGTGGGCCAGGTTTGAAAGCCACGTCAGCCATAAAAATAATAAAATAATAAAACTTAAAAAACAAAAACAAAAAACAAAGAATAAAAAAAAAAAACCAAAACAAAACCAAAAATTAAAATGACATGCATTTAATGGAGAAAGGACAAGGTCTAAAATGACATGCATTTAAGGGAGCCGACCTCGAGTTCATACCCTCACGTATCTCCAAGACATGCCAGCTCCAAGGATGTGATGGATGTGATATGTGAATAGTGATTCAGACACTGTGGACCAATATTCGGTCGACATCTAACATATCCTTGACCAATCAGTACGAACGCCGAGGTAGAGGAGGTAATCTAGGGGGCCTACAACATGAAGCTCATTAAATGAGTCTTGGGAACACGCCATAAGATATAAGGAAGCCGGGAACATGTAAAAGAGGTACGTTATATAAAAAACTGAGAACTACGTCCATAGAGAATACCCAACAGGTTTAGGACTAACTTTGGCATCAGAGCTATCCCCCACCGGCCAACTCCGACAAGCTCTTGTGTCTGACTGTTCTTTGTTTGCAGGTCCACATGTCACCAAGCTCGGAAACTGTCCCAACAACCATAAATGTACAAAATTACATGTTTATACCAATAACTCCTTTTGGATAATTTGAATAGGAAAAAAAAAAACTCCTTTTGGATAATTATGACATTGGTAACTCATTTCGACTATGGGTATATGGGGCATCCAAATGGTTTTCAAGTTAATGGAAAAGAACATATGGTATGCAAGATTACGAAGTTCATTCATGTGCTTAAGTAAGCTTTGAGACAATGACACTTGAAGTTTGATGAGATTGTCACCTTTTGTAATACTATGAAAATGTTATTGATCAATGCATATTTAGGGATCAATCAGAGCAAATGTATCATTGTATTTTTGTTGATGACATGTTGCTAGTAGCAGTGACATTGAGTTCTTGTTTGAAACAAAATTGATGTTGTTTCTATTTTGTTTTTTTTAATAAATAATATTGGTGATGCCTCTTACATATTGGGCATACAGATTTTTTGTGACAAACTAGTGGTGCTCTTGGGTTTTGTTAGCAAACCTACATTGGTCGTGTTTTGAGTA
The DNA here is from genome assembly GCA_900184695.1 of Betula pendula. Taxonomy (NCBI): domain Eukaryota; kingdom Viridiplantae; phylum Streptophyta; class Magnoliopsida; order Fagales; family Betulaceae; genus Betula; species Betula pendula. Next base: position 62,952 of record FXXK01001344.1, read on the forward strand.
GGTTTCCTAAGCAATTTTTCTGTCTTGAAAAGGTACCTATTGTGAAAAGTGATATATTTTATAAGTCTCAATGTCTTGAAAGTGATAATGAAAGAACGTAGATGCAAGCGGTTCCGTATGTATCAGTTGTGAGTAGTTTGATGTATGCTGAAGTATGTACACGACCTAATATTGCTTATATTGTAGGTGTACTTGGAAGAGATACTTGAGTGATTTTAGATTTGAGTCACTGGACAATTACAAAGAAAGTACTAAAGTACTTGCAGGGCACTAAAGATTTTACGATGATATAATGGCAATTCGACATTTTTGATGTAGTTGGATATTTTGATACCTATTATGTGGGTTGTCCATATGACAGGAGATCCACTTTTGGATATATTTTTATGATGGTAAAAGGAGTTGCTTTATGGAAAAGTGTCATACAAACACTTATAGCTTCCTCAACTATGGAGATAGAATGTGTAGCTTGTCGTGAGGCTACATGTCAAGCTACACAACAAACTACATAATTGCGAAATTTTATCTCAGGGCTGGGTATTCTAGATACGATTGTGATGTCGTTGAAGATATTTTGTGATAATTTTGTAGCAGTTATTTAAGAGAAAATAGCTGAATCTCACATTTGTATTGTGCATACTTACACAGCATATGTTGGCAGACCCACTAACTAAGGGTTTAGTTCTGAGAGTGTTTCAAGAGAATGTGACTTATATGGGGTTGTTAGAGTCTTTTGTTCTATTGAGTTAATGGTAGTTATGTGCCTTTGTGTATGTCATGAGTATTTTGAGTTGCCATATATTGTTTTACGTGCATTTATGTTATTTATGACATCATTAGTGTTGTGATATGAGACATTATGTGTTAGTCTCGGTGGGCATCATATGAATATGTAATAATCACTTTTTGTGCTATTTATGTGTTACACTTGCATTCTATTTGCTTGGACCGTATGAATGTAAGTACTTATTATATGTCATGGTGTCTTCCGCTATGAGGAGTATGATCCAGCTAGGTCAAAGATGCCAGACGTCATCGATGGTTATGTCCAAGCATCTCCGAGGCCGTGTTCGTCAGTAGGTATGGTTACGATGTATTCATCGACAGAAATCTCCTAGAATACGCCTAAGCCCATGAACTTCTATAATTGCAAGCACAAGGCAAAGAGGGCTTCGAAGTTGGATGAGGGTCTTCTTGCAGGAGAGGCTTTCAGTGTCCCTCCTAGTGTTTTGGGGCCGTCAAATCACTTAACCCAAAACGACATCGTTTTCGATTTAAAATATGTTTCTTAATAATAATAATTTTTTCAACCTATTTTGGGTTGATAGGTTGATAAAAGAGGGGCGATCTGCCACTCCAGCCACCCTAGAGGTGCACCACCTCTGTCCACCTCTGGGGTGGCTCGCAGGCCACCCCCAACCAAGGGGGTGGCTGTCAAGCCACCCCTTCATTTCCATTTTTTGAAAAAATATTATTATTATTATTATTATTATTATTATTATTATTATTATTATTATGAGGTTAAAAAAGTTATTATTATTATTATTAAGAAAAACATTTTAAACCGAAAATGGCATCGTTTTGAGCTAAGTGACTAACGGCTCCAATTTTTTTGAGACAACAGACTGACGGAGGGATTAATTTGAAAAGCGCGAATACTGAGGAACATTATTTCCAAAATTAAAAACTGTAAAAGTAAAAAAATATGGCGCTCTTATCTAGGGATTTATCATACATTTACCCTTACATGAATAACTTTTAAACATTTTTCATCTTTTTATTACTATTTAAATAAAAAACTCACTAAAAATAAAAAAATTTCATTTTTTCATATAAAAATTTCATAACATTTTTATTTTTTATTTTTTATCACATCAATCACTTCTTATTACTATTCAAAATTCAACAACCCAAATTTTTTTACCAAACATAACCACTGTGTGTACCATGAAAGAAACAAGAGTAGCAAGCACAGAGATTGACACGTATTGCAAGATCACGTGCTTTTATCATAGAATAATGTTTAAACATTTATTTCATGTCTTTTTCAGAGTTTTTTCAAGTACATGTAGAATGAGTTTTTTATTTTTTTAAACAAAAGCTAAGGTCCACTTCCTCTTCTCAAAAAATGAAAAAGCTAGTCCACGTATACTAGAAGAACTCTAAAAACGACAAAGAATAGATGCCTAAGAGCACTAGCAATAGTTTTACTAAGATTTTTTCTCAGTATAGAAAACTAAATTACTTTTTGTTTCCCTATTTAAATAAACTTCACAACAATTTACCTTATCATTTTCCTATACTATTTAAATATTATTTAAATTAAATGCTAGAAGAAAGAGAGGAATGATAAATCATTTAAATATTGTTTTAAACAAATGGTAGAGGAAAGAGAGAAGAGAGAGAAAGTTTTTTATATTAAAATAATGATAAGGGAACCACTTTTGGTTCCCTAAATGAAGGGAACAACTTTTGGTTCCCTTGGTATTTCTATAGTTTATGGAAGGAGTACTACCAACAACTTCCCTTAAACCGCATTTCATTCTTTAGTGTAGGAAAAACTGTTAAAAAAACTCAAAAAAACCTCTACAGCAACTTCCCTTAGAGTATTCTCATCTGGTTCTTTAAAGTAGAGATTTTCCTACTTTAGAGAGCTAAAATTCATTTTAGACCTTTTGTTGCTTCCATCCGGCTCCCTACTTTATAGAAAAAATTTGGGAGTGAAATGCCTCTCTACTTCCCTTAGAGTATTCTCATCCAGCTTCCTACTGTAGGGATTTTCTTACTTTAAAGAGCCAAAATGGATTTTGAATCATTTTATTGCTCTCATCCGGCTCCCTACCTTGAGGAAAAAAGTAGGGAGAATAAAATGGCTTCCTACTAGTAGGAAGTCATTTCACTCCCTACTCTTATTTTTTATAATAAAATATTAATTTCTCTTTCCAACTTTTTGATTTTTCAATTTTATTTATTGGAAAAAGAATAAAAAAATTCTTAAAATATTCATATTTAAATGAAAAAGTCAAAGTGGATCCCTAGTTTAGGGAGCCAGATGTAGGTGTTTAAAAAAAGTGGCTATCTAAAGTAGGAAAATCTGATTTTACTCCATATTTTAAAGATAAAAATAGGGAGTCGGAGAGCATTCTCATCCTGTTCTTTAAAGTAGAGATTTTTCTATTTTAGAAAGCCAAAATTCATTTTAGACCTTTTATTGCATTCATCCGGCTCCGTACTTTATAAAAAAAAGTAGGGAGTGAAATGGCTCCCTACTAATAGGTAGCCATTTCACTCCCTACTCCTCTTTAAACTAATAAAATATTATTTTATCTCTCAAACTTTTTGTTTTTCTTAATTTTCTTTCTCTTCTCCATTTTCTTAAAATATTATATTTAAATAAAAAAGTGAAAGTATATCTCTAGTTTAGGGAGCCAGATGTAAGTGATTAGAAAAAATAGATAGTTAAAGTAAGGAAAAATGATTTTATCCTTAAAATAGGGAGTAAATGTAGAGAGCCAGATGAAAATGTTCTTAGTGTTCCCTAAACTACAGGAACACCAAGAGAACTAAAAGTTGTTCCCTTCATCTAGGGAACCAAAAGTGGTTCCTTTAACATTATTTTAATATAAAATATTTTCTCTTTCCTTTAGTATTTATTTTAAACAATTTTTAAATGGCTTTTTTTTTTTTCTCTCTTTTCTAAATATTTAATTTTAAGAATATTTAAATGGTATAAGAAAATGATAAGAGAAGCTACTGTAAAACTTATTTAAATAAAAAAAAAAAAAAAAAAGTAGTTTAATTACCCTACATTAAAAAAAAAAGTGTAAGGAAAATTTTTGCTAATTCTATGCATTACTCATTTATCATTTTCTGCTAATAGATTTTAAAGACCTTTGAAATTGTGCCATCCGATGGTGGTAATTAAAACTCTTAACAATGACAGCCACTCTTAATGATAACCACCTACGTTGTCTACACATGGATAGGGTCCATAGGGAGGCCAACATTTTCTTTTTTTTTTCTTTTTATTTTTTTTAATTTTTTTTATTTTTTTTTTTAAGTACATTCGTTCATACATTCATTCCATAAAGGAACAGGAACGAATTACAGAACAGATTACAAGACAAAGTTCTAGGAAATAGAACATAAAAGTAACTATTTAAAGCTATCAACTTAAAAACCCAACTCAGACAGACATCTAGCACCTCACAGTTCGAAAGAAAACCCAACAAAAAAAAATCAGTTGGGAATGCAGCCTATGAAAGCCGCGGCCCAATATGATGGATGAAACCATCGGGAGTCCAACATTTTCACTCAGCCTGAAATCTGACAAGGGGTCCATTGTCTGCAATCCCCATGTGCTTACAGCTGTGATATATCCATGTCAGCCTGTACTAGGTTACATATTTTGAGCCCAATAATTGCTATCGAAAGAAATGTGCGTTGTCCATTCTTTATCAATCTTAATTATTTTATTTTATTTTTTACTTAAAAAACAGAGGCCCATCACTACATTATAAAGGTACGTTCAGCAGTCCTTAACTTCCTAAATTCTGGTAGCTTTGATAATGAGTTAAATTCAACCCATATTGTTCTGATTCCAAAGGCAAATCCAGCTACAAAAGTTATTGATTATCGTCTGATTAGCCTTTGTAATGTGTTATACAAGCTTATAGAAAAGTCCTTGCAAATCGGTTAAAGAAGGTGTTACCTAGTATCATCTCTTTGAATCAAAGTGCATTCATCTCGGATAGACTGATTACTGACAACATATTGGTAGCCTATGAGGCTCCCCATACAATGGCTTCGAGGTTGCGTGGACAAAAAGGGTTTATGGCGGTAAAGCTTGACATGAATAAAGCCTACGACCGTGTGGAGTGGAATTACTTGGAGGCCATAATGCAGAAAATGGGATTTGCAGACCGTTAGATTCAGTTGATAATGGTTTGTGTGAGGTCGGTCACCTATTCAATCCTCATCAATGGTTCTCCACAAGGCCACATCATTCCTTCTCAAGGATTGCGACAAGGTGACCCCCTCTCTCCATATCTGTTTCTCCTGTGTGCGGAGGGTCTTAGTTCTCTCATTACAGAGGCCGAAGGGAATCGTCAATTGACAGGACTCCCCATAGCCAGTGGGGGATCACGATTGAGCCACCTCTTCTTTGCAGATGACAACTTATTGTTTTGTAGAGCAAATTTTGTGAAATGGTGTAACTTGCATCGGATACTAAAGGTCTATGAACAAGCTTCGTGGCAGAAGATTAATCAAGCAAAAACCTCTATTTTCTTCAGTAAGAATACAAGACGAGAATTCAGGGAATTCATCTCCTCCTCGGGGGGGGGGGGGGTTCTTATGATAGTTTCGAGAAGTACCTGGGGCTGCCGGCGTTAGTGGGACGTGCCAAAATCGTACTTTCGCGGGTATCACTGGCAGGGTAAGGAAAAAATTGAGTGGCTAGAAAGGAAAAATTCTATCGCAAGTAGGACGAGAGATCCTTATCAAAGCCGTAATCCAGGCAATTCTCACTTACAGTATGAGCGTCTTCCAACTTCCCAAGAAACTTTGTCGAGAGCTAAATTCATTGATGTGTCACTTTTATTGGGGGCAAAACGACCATGGTAATAAGGTGGTTTGGATGAGTTGGGACAAGCTGGGCAAATCCAAATTGAAGGGTGGTATGGGATTCCGAAATCTGGAAAATTTCAATCTAGCAATGCTCGCAAAGCAAGGATGGAGGCTTACCACTAATCCAGATTCTATGGTGGCAAAAATCTTGAAAGAAAAATATTTTTCGCAACACTCTTTCCTGGAGGCTCCCTTGGGTAATCGTCCATCGTTCGCTTGGAGGAGCATATGTCATTCCTAGGCTCTTCTTCAAGAAGAGCTAATGTGGAGAGTGGGCAACGAAGAGTCCATCCAAATCTGGCACAACAAGTGGCTGCCCAGCTCATGTTCTCATGTGATCCAGTCTTCTGTAAGAGTTTTACCTTCTGATGCCAGGGTCAGTGCACTCATAGATCACGACACCAAATGGTGGAACCTTCATCTTATTCAGGAAATTTTCCCACTGGAGGTAGCTTCGAAAATCTACAGCTTGGTTGTAAGTCCCTTTGGAAATCAAGATAGGCTGATGTGGAGGGTGACTGCGAACGAGCTATTCACAGTACGTAGTGCATACCATCTTGCTAAGGAGAGACTAGCATGCGAACAAGGAGAATGCTCCAGCACTTCCTATTATGGCTTGAGTATGGAAGAAACTCTGGAGGATCCACATACCCATGATGGCTAGGCATTTCCTATGGCGAGCATGCACCAATTCTCTTCCTACAAAGGAGAATCTATTCAAAAGGCAGATCACACCTGATCCTCTGTGTCTGATCTGCGGCTTATACACAGAAACTCTGGGCCACATCCTATGGAGCTGCGAAGCAGCTATGGCGGTCTGGATGGAAAGTGGCAGAAAAATCCAAAAACTTGTTCTTGCTGCCAGCGATGGATTGGGACTTTTTGAGAAAGCTATCGGAAGTCTTGGAAGATGCTAAACTTGAGTTGGCTGTGGTTTTAGCTCGACGGATATGGCTTCACCGTAATACGGTGGTCTTTGGTGGGGCTTTCAGCTCCCCTCAACAGATTGTAAAAATGGCAAAAGAAGCTTTGGAGGAATTTCACCTAGCTTCACAAGCTTCACAATCTTCTATCAATGGCCCGAGGGCCTCTCTTAGCACTGAGAGGCAGAATTGGAGGAAGCCACCGGTGGGGATAGTAAAGGTAAATTGAGACGCCGCGGTGGATCAAACCAATTCCAAGATGGGTGTGGGACTCATTGCACGCGACTTCGAGGGGCAGGTCCTAGCTTTCATGTGTACTACAGTGCCTTTTATCACAGATCCCTCAGTTACTGAAGTAGTTGTAGCATGGAAGGTTGTTGTTTTTTACATTGAGCGAGACTTCCAGCGGATATTTCTCGACACTACAAAACCGTCAGGAATCAATTCCTGACGGTTTCAATCAGTCAAAAATTTTATGTCGGGAATTTTTTTCCCTGACGGTTTGGGGCAAAACCGTCAGTTTTTTTCTTGACGGTTTGGCCCCAAACCGTCAGGACGCGAAATCGTCACCTTGCTGACGGTTTGGGCAAAACCGTCAGAATTTTTTCTGACGGTTTGGGGGCAAAACCGTCAGGAATTTAGTTTTTTTTTTTTTTTTTTTTTTTTTTTTTTTTTTCCAATATTAATATAAAAAAAAAATTAATTACAAGGCATCACAAGAGAATGATCGAGAGATCACGATAATCAGAATTATCTGGAATAAGTTGATGATCAAATACAGTATGTTCACATCAGTGCATTACAAATAAGAAGATCCACCACATTGAAACTTCAAAGGTACATTTTGTTCTTAGGAACTTATAGGAAAACCAAGGCTGCTGCTACCAAAAAAAGCAAAATATAGCCAAAATTTGAGCATTCAAATTCGTCATCCTCCATTCAAACACGGTTGCTACAAAACTGAGCACATCAACTAGTCTTAAAGGCAAGCTCCAAATGGTTCCAGTCAAAGTCAGTCCCTGGAAGATGATCCAAACAAGCAAAGATTTCTTATTTTCCTGAGGTCATTATCATACCTTAACCACTCAAGAATGACTTTGATAAATAAGAGTATATTAGTCTTATCAGAATAAGAAATTACTGTCTAGAAGATTTATCACTAGAGGCTGCTATAATCAATTCTACCGCAGACAGCCCCTCCAACTCTATATATATTATACATATCTTCTCAGCAGGACATGCTGGAAGCATACATTTAAGCACACAATGGTAAAGAAGCTAAGCAGCATTTCGAAGGAGTGAACTTAAATTGCTTACCAGCAATTCTTCCAGACCATTTATGAAGTTGTCAATTCTCCCTTGCAGAAGTTGTCAATTCTCCCTTAAATTGGGTTGTATTCAGAAGATTGAACAATGAAACCAAAACCCAAAGGCACGTATGTTCAGGTCAATTTTTGGTGCAAGAAACAATTGCCCTTCCCACACAAACCATTTATGAATGATGCATATACATCATTAATATTATATTGCAAGAGATGAAACTTGGATGTAGTTGCTTTTGACAGTTGAGATCTTGCTTCTGATTTAGCTCTTAGCTTCTTCTCTTGCCGTCCCTTCAATAACAATAGCAATTTTAGTTAATAGTTTAGTCAACAACAATCAAAACAAAGAAGGAACCTTGACAGGATACTTTTTGGCATTCAAAAATGCATCTAAAACTTCCATTAAATAGAGTCAGCACTAAGATCAATTTAGTAATGAATTTTGAAACATGATTCAATTAGTACCATGTTAAAAAATTGAAACAAGTTTTCTCTATTTCTGCCTTTCTCTTCATCCCCACATGCATGGCCAATTTGGACAAGAATACCATTTTACCCCATTACACTGGCATGTAAGCTTTATTTTATTTCATAGATGTTATGGTTTTTTGACTTTTTGTTGACAACTGTTGGAAGTTAGAAGCTTAGTGACTTTTTTATTTTTTTTATTTTACCAACCCAAGAACTACAAAAACTATGTAAATATGTGAAAAGAGACCATACCTTAACTCGGAGTTCCTTCATTGGATGGGGTGTCAATAAAGTTCGAATCGAGGTAACAATAGCCCCTACAAAACAAGATTCATTTGTAAGAATTTGAAAATTTGCATGAGACCATGTGGAAACAGGTTTCAGGTGCTTGCCTGCTTGCCGCAAACAACTATTTCATCTCCTTCATGAAAGCATACCATTGACCTTCAACAACCTTGACCTCCAACACAGTACACTGGCGCAAAATTTAACCACAATCAAATTTCCATACTACTACCTTGAAGCACTAAACCAAATGATAATCATGTGAAAAGATTGCATGCCTGCATTTCACTGTTGTATGTAAGTTTCTCAACCATAGTTTTCTGTGTCCATTGAACTAATAACAATAACAAATCTGGGATGCCTTCCCCACTATTCACAAACCCAAAATATCAGGAAATTAGCACAAGAAATTTTGAATATCAATACCACATTGAAAGTCCACAAGTTATACCTAATAGCACTTGTAGGCACAATGCTGAAAGTTTCCCCCATTTCCTTATTTTTATAGTACAATTCAGTATTTAATCCCTGCTCCTTGAACTGAGTGATAAACTAACAACCAACAAAAATAAACCAAATGAATGAGTAATGAGCCAAACTGACAAGAATGAAGCAATGAGAAAAGGCAGAATTTATATAGGAAGATTTTACAAGTACCCTATTAGTGTATAAAGCCTTTCACTTATTATGCCATCAATAACGGCTCAAACAGAACATCAATGATGGCTCAAACAAGCTTATCAGAACATCAATGAGGCTACATGTATTGTCATTAACCCTTTGAAAAAAAAATAAAACCCTTCAAATGATTATTTTTATGGGGTATTAACCTAATAACCGGAGAGAATTCAGATATTTAAGGAAATGTGGGGACTCCCTCCCTCCCAACTCATTTTTTTGAAGTCATTTGATGAGAAAAAAAATCAAAAAAGAAGAAGCTTAAATTCTGTTTTTCAGAATTTATTCACCTAAAAAAAAGGTTCCTAAATTGTGTTTGAATTAAGGAGATTTTCCTAGGATAAAAGGTTCCTAAAGCAGTTACATAATGGCTGATTACATTTGAATGTTGAGTTCAATCTGTCTACAGACTGTCTCTCTGTACTATTTCACAGTGCAGTTTACAGTTTCAAGGAGCAGCTGCTACTGCTAGAAATCAATGAAAACAGGAAAGAAAAGAAAAGAAATTCTGAATTGTCGTGTCTTTGTTAGTTATGAATTGAATTGGTGGACGGCTGAATCAAATGATAGTTGAAACTACACACACTACACAACACAAAAATCTANTTTTTTTAAGTCATTTGATGAGAAAAAAAAAAAAAGAAGCTTAAATTCACAAAATTATAGAATCTTGTGAAATTGTCATCCTGTGTAAATAATGCTATATGAGTGAAATCACCACTTGGTTGCTACAACTGCAACTCCAGCCTCACTTTATTAAATCCAAGCATGGCAACCAATTTCTATGCACAAACTAAGCCTAAAATAGAAAGACGACATATAAAGGAATTGGTTTTTTTTTTTTTTATTAAAAACGGGCATCAGGATAAACAACAAGCAAAGTTTAGTCAAAAGATTTTTAAGATGCCCATATCCAAACAATTAATGTAATTGTATTAGAAGATAGAAGGGTATGAAGATAGTTCAATTCATTACATTACTTCAGTTACAAGGGAATACAATATATAGAAGTGTGAAGGGAAACACATCCCATAAATCAAGGAGTGAAATCTAGAGAGGCATGAAAACATGGAGGAAATCAGGGAAGGCATGGAGGAAATCAGGGAAGGTTTAATGGAGGAAAGGCTGCTGACATATATATTCTAACAGCCCCCCTCAAACTCATGGTGAAAGATCCTGAAAACTTGAGTTTGCGATGAAGACGGACGGGCGGAAGCTGGTGGCGTGAGATGGATCGGCTTGGGTCGAGATGCAATTGTTGCTGAAGGACAGAGGTTGGTGGTGTGAACCGGCATGGGCCGGGATGCAGGGCCAACTTGGGCCAAAAACCAAAAAAAGGGCCTACAACGGGCCAAAATAAAAAATGGGCCTTTAAGAACAATAGGCCGATAATGGGCCAAATACAAGAGCCAACAAAGGCTAAAATAAATGAGATCGGTTGCTATGACCGAAAAATTAAACTTCGGCAACTATGGCCGGCATTGGTTACTATGACCGGAATTGAGCCAATAATGGGCTTCAAATGGGCCACATGGGCCAAACATATGCCTCTTTTGGGCTCTTTTTCAACCTGATTCCTTTTTTTTTTTTGTCGGTTGATTTTTCTCTCTTTTTTTTTTTGTTTAAACCGATTTTTTTTTTTTTTTTTTAGCAAGACAAGTTGTTCTACCCCACCAAAAAACAAAATATTCTGCACAGCATACAAGATGCAGTACAGCAAAGTAAGAAAAAGGGCGTTATCGCTAGAGAGGAAGGGAGAGAGGAATGTTGGTCTAGCACTTGTGCGAGGGAAGCAGCAGCTTCAAGGGCGTGTCTGCTGCAGTGGGTTCTTTGAAGGGATGGGCGGCCGTGAAGCCGCGTGGTGCGAGTACTGGCCGTTTATTGGCGGAAAAACGGCGGTGGTAAATTTTGTCAACAAAAAGAGGGGCTACCCACCTCCGAAGAGAAGTGGTTACTTGGATTTCTTTTGATCATTAACCCTGGATCCCATAATCTTACAAACAGCCTCATCTTTTGACTGAAGTAGCTTTAGGGCTGGATGAACCTTGAGATCTCCCATTACCAACTTTTGCCCCACGTCCAACTCACTCAAATCAACATCAATATAAGGAGGGATGACATCTGCTGGACAAAGATACTTAACAGTTCTTTTGATGGTATTCAAATAAGCCCCTTTCCTTAGTCCAGGGGAAACATCTTCTCCTCTGAATACAATAGGAACATCAACTTTCAACAAAGCGCTTGAAGGGGCCCTTATGAAGGTAACATTGAGTGGTGCATCTGAGGCCGAATGCAGATGAAGCAGGCGGGGCAGAACGCGAACCTTCTCGACGATATCTTCGGGGTCCAATGCATCGGCCGATGCCCTGACCTCGAGATCGAAGAGCCTGGAAAGAAAGAAGGAGCGGCCGAGGTGGTTGACAAGCTTGCGGATCTGGTTGGCCTGGACGGAGATGAGCCGCTTGTTGCCGCCGTGCTGGCCGTCCTCCAACTCGAAGATGATGCTGGGGACGCGCCCGCGCTTACGCTCCTTGGCGGCGATGCTCTTGCCGGATCTGAGCCGCGGGATCGCCACGATGGTCTCGGCGTACTTGGGGTCGGGCCGAGGGAAGACCTCCGCCTCCGCTTCGTGGACGATGGCAGCGGCGGCCGCCGATTGGCTGTAGCGGCGGAGGTGGAGGGACTTTGACAAAACGGTGCGTTGGAGCATGGTTAAAGACTTAAAGTCTCCGAGAGTGGAGGGTTAAGGAGGGTTTTTCTCGAGGGAAATGAGAGCGTGCATGAGTTGGACTTTGGAGTGAGACTAGGAAGGGAAATTGGAAAATGAGAGATTTGTCACGTGCAACACACGTGCATTAGACTTCACGTGCGACCTATTTTTAATATGTCGTTCTGAAAAATCATGAAAAGGGGAATGACATATATATTCTAACAAATTGGATTAAATAAAAAGAAAGCGACATAAAATCTGCCTAACCCATATATGGTTAAGCAAATAAAAATAAGTTTGAAGGGGTAAAAGACTCGGTCAAGGAGCCAGAAATGCAAATCTTCGGATAGACTGCGGAACACAGTTTGCAATAATTGCAATAAAAAACAAATGCAATCAGAATGCAAAAATAAAGAAAAAGAAGGAAACAGCAAGAGGCTAAATCTTAAGCCTCTTGCAAAGTCTATATATAATTAGAAAGAAATTACCAAATAATTCTATGATCAAATTACCAAAGTCTATATATAATTAGAAAGAAACACCTATTCGAGTATCTCAATAAGTCAATATACATAATCAAACAGGTATGGTGAAGGAACAAAGAATTTCCAAGGAAGCAACCAAACCCTAAGAGAGAGAGACGAGATTACCTCAAAATGTGAGGGCGTGGGCAGAACGGCAGCGTGGACTTGGGCAGAACGGCGGCCGCGCGCCGCCGGCGTGGGCGTGGTGGAACGACGTACGGGTAGGTGGGCCGTGAGAGAATGGATCGAGAAAGGAGAAGTCCGATCCGAGAGAAAAAGAGAGGAAAAACTTGATGGAGAGTACGTGCGTGTCTGAGAATGAGAGAAAAAGAGAGAGATCGAGCAGGGAGAGAGAGATCTAGAAGGGAGAAAAAGATATTTGAGAGCTGGGAGAAAGAGGCGGTCTGAGAGTGAGAAAAAAAGAGGAGAGAGTTAGAGAAAAAAAAAAAAGGGGCGGGCGCTGGGTCTTTTTTGCCGCCCGCCCCAAAATATGGGCCCTGACAGTTTCAGTTGAAACCGTCAGTCAATTTCCTAACGGTTTAAATTAAAACCGCCAGGAAAAAAAAATTTACTGATAGTTTTTAAAAATCGTCATTAAAATTTTTTTTCCTGACAGTTTTTAAAACTGTCAAGAAAATAACCGTTAAAAAACACTCTTTTTTTTTGTAGTGCGAAGGCGATGCTTTGGAGATTGTGCAAGCTCTCCGACAGGGTATACCCAATTGGAGCCGTTATGGGCAATTGATAGAGGATACATGTGTTAGACTAGATAGTCTCCACTCTTGGGATGTAGGACACATCCGGAGGGACGCAAATGAAGCGGCCCACCGTTTGGCAAAAGTAGCATTACATCAGTCGTTAGAACAGTCATGGTTGGGTCTTTGTCCACCTCTTATTCAAAGTATTGTACTTGCTGAGCAAGAAAGTTGAGATCAATGACAAGCTACATTTTCCCCTAAAAAAAAAAAAGCACTACATTATATCACCTGAAAAGAAACATTTTTTTTAAAAAAAAAAACAACTAAGGATAAACAAAAATAGACAACAAATATTTCTCGATTGCCATTTAACACCCATACATAAATATGCAACAACTACATAAATCTCTTCCACAATTAATGGTGGATGTAGAGTTTTTTTTTTTTTGGGGGGTGGGGGGGACTTTTGATATCCAAAAAGTTGTGTAAAATAAAAAAATTAGTCGGTTGGGTAAAACAATTTTAAAAAAACTTATTTGACTTCTTTTCTTTCTTTTTTTTTTCAAAAATTGTCAAAACACACTTTTAAAGAAAGTTTAAAAATTAACCATTTTTTTAAAACAAAAATTATTCTTTAACTTTAAAAATTTTATTTTTCAACACAATTTCAAACATACTAATAATCATCGATCGACCTTCAGCTCTATACGTAGAAGCCAAACAGAAGAGGCATCTTCACCTCTTATTTATTATTCTCATCTTTCTCTCTTTACTCCCTAAAAGTTATTAAGAATAATAAAAAAAGGGAATGGTATGAAGTTGCGGAGAAAAATGCCATCAATGTTCGTTCAGGAGAGATTGTACGGCGGAAGGTAAGGGCGGAACTAGTACTCTAAGGGCCTCCAAGCTCCAATTTTTTATAAAAAATATCTCTATAAATTTTTACTCTTTTGATATTTTTTTTTTAAAAAAAGTACACATATCAAATTATCATTCTATTTTCAATATGTATCCAAATTACTAATTGTGTTAATATTTTTCTTAAATTATCAAAAAATGTTAATATTTTTTAATGCAAGTAAAAGGACAAATATTACCCTACAAATTTTTTAATAAGACAAAAATATATTTATAAATTTAAAAACAAAACTAAAACTAAAAAAAAAAATTGAAAAATAG
>FXXK01001344.1:89709-103013 GCA_900184695.1 Betula pendula
CTATAAATGTGCGTAATATATTTGGCAAGATGTTACATACATAAGTATGGAGAGATAGAATTAAGAGAAGTTGTAATAAATTAGTTTTATGATTAGTTTTCTCATCTAACGTTAAGATTAATTTTATCTTTATTATTTTCAAATTAGGCTTATCGCCCGTTTATTATTTTATCTAATTGTAAGTTTATTTAAAGACCGAAGAATGTTAGTAAAATAATAAATGAATATTATAGTTTACAACTTATTATATATCCCTCTATAACAACATATGCTTCTGCCGATGGGAAGTCTTTAAAACTCACTAGAGACTAAAGTTATTAGGAAAGATATTTTAAGAAAATTCCATTGCTAAATGGTAAAAGATATTTTGTAGAAAATTTGTAGCAAAGTTAATAGGAAAGATATTTCTCATAGGAGTTATCTAGGAGGCCCAGGACCGAGTCAAAAACATTGGTGCTACCTAATATTTTTACCTTTTAGCAATATAAGAAGGAAAATTCCAAGTACCTTGGACATGTTTGTTCCAACAATATTCTTGAACATCATTAATAAATCTTGAGGAGATAAATGAATTAGGTCTCGTTTGGTTTGCGGAATGACTATTTCATTAGGAAAAGAAATAGTTATTCCTTTTAGAATAGAAGAAGGTGGAATGGAATAGTTATTCCTATTCCTTAGTTTGGTTGTAACGATGGAATAAAACATTGAATAGATATTCTTTTATTTGGTATAGTGAAATATGCTGGTGAATAGAATCATATTGTAATCAAATTTCTTAAAATACCCTTATAATACAAATATAATTTAAGGACATTTTCTTCTTTATTTTTTAAACAAAAACCGTTATACTATAACTTTTTTTTTAAAAAAAAAAAAAAAAAAAAAAAAAAAAAAAAAAAAAACATTAAGTTTTTTAAAAAAAAATTCGAGTTTTTTGTTTTTTTTTAAAAAAAATGTCAAGTTTTTTTTTTTTTTTTTTTTTTTTTTTTTTTTTTTTAAAAAAACATAATCAACAAAATCATCATATTCAACCATCAATTTTATTTTTATTTATTTTTAAAAAAAAAAAAACGAAAAGCACAATCACCAAATGGTTTTTTTTTTTTTTCGATAATACTAAAAAAAAAAAAATTGATGTTGGAGTGTGAGGGGCTTTTATGAGAAGATGCTGCAATAATTCTATTCTTGTAGGAAAGGAATAGGTATTCCTCTCATTTTTAAAAGGAATACATATTTCTCTTCGTAAGGGAATAAGTATTCCTATGGGAATAACTATTCTTATGAATAGGCTCTTACTAAATAAAGAAATGACTATTCCATAGGAATAGTCATTCCATTTTAGGACCTATTCCGCAAACCAAACGGGGCCTTAATGTTACCGGCTACAGCTCTTGATGCAGGAAAGTACTTCTGGTCTACCCACGAATTTTCTTAGCTTGTACATCCATCAGCACCTCCCCCTCACTCTCTTTCTAGGTGGGTCATGGGCAAGTGGTTGTGGAAATGAGGCAGCATTCGTCCTTTGCTTTTTGAAAAGTCAAGCAAAACCAACAACCTCATGTGGGCTCCCTACGAATTTTATTAGCCATCACATCGTGACAGTCTTTCTGACTGGGTTGGGCCTGGTAGGAAATTTCTTCAATGTCTCGTAAAAGGCCAAAATAAATAAATAAATAAATAAATAAAACAAAAAATAAATAATCACACAATATAGAAATTGGGTGGGTTGGGTTGGTTTAAGTACGTAGCAGCTCCTCTCTCAATCTCAGAGTAACAGAAATCACTAAAACTCATCAACTCAGTGTGGGTGTCTCTTGAACCTGGCCCATCAGTAATTTCATCAACTCTTCAACTCGATCATTATTGTGTGCAGGCTGTCTCTTGTTACAGCTCCAATGAGAATTTCACTCTTTTCATGGCTTTTCTTGATGCCCATATGCTTACTTTCCATCAGCTTCTGTATCCCTGCGGTGTCTGGCCAATGTCTTGGCAATCAGCAATCCTTGTTGCTCCAATTGAAGAATAGCCTCGTATTCCACAAGGATTTGTCCACAAAACTGGTGTATTGGAATCAAAGTGTTGATTGCTGTTCGTGGGAAGGAGTAACGTGCACCCAAGGACGTGTTATTGTTTTGGACCTGAGCAGTGAATCAATCTACGGTGGACCTGACCTTAATTCAAGCAGCCTTTTCAGTCTTCAGCATCTCCAACACCTGAATTTGGCCTGTAATGACTTTTCTGATCAGAGAATTCCATCCCAATTTGACAAGCTCAAGAACTTGAGTTATTTGAACCTATCGGGTGCAGTTTTTACGGGGCAGATTCCAATTGAGATTTCGCATTTGACAAGGTTGGTTACTCTTGATTTATCTAATAATTTTGATTTGAAACTTGAGAATCCAAATCTAAATATGCTCGTTCAGAACCTTTCAGAGCTTATGGGACTTTATCTTGATGGTGTAAATATATCCGCGCAAGGGTCTGAGTGGTGTGAGGCCTTATCATCTTCACTACCAAATCTAAGAGTGTTGAGCATGTCTAGGTGTGATCTTTCAGGGCCTCTTAATTCCTCCTTACTGAATCTTCAGTCCCTCTCAGTTATTTGTTTGAATGAAAACAATTTTTCTGGCCCAGTTCCAGAATTTTTTGGAGATTTCAAAAATTTGACATCTTTGTGTTTCTCTTCTTCTGGGTTGAATGGAAAATTTCCAGAAAAGATTTTTCAGATTCCGACCCTACAAGAGCTTGACTTATCACGTAATGAACTACTTCAAGGTTCTTTGCCAGAATTTCCTTTAGATGGATCACTTCGAACACTAGTGCTTGGAGTCACAAATTTTTCAGGGACATTGCCATCTTCTATTGGTAACCTTAAAATGTTGTCCCATATATTTCTTCCGGATTGCAATTTCAGTGGAGAAATTCCAAACTCAATAGCAAACCTTACCCAATTGTGTTATTTGAACATGGCATCCAACAATTTCAATGGATCAATTCCATCATTCAGCATGGTTAAGAATTTGAACCGAATATACCTTGACAATAATGATTTGACGGGTCCAATTACTTCCACTCGATGGGAGGAACTTTTGAATTTGGAGATTCTTGAATTGAGTCACAATTCACTGGAAGGGAGTATTCCAATTTCTCTGTTTTCCCTTCCATCATTGCAGTACCTAGGACTTAGCAACAACCGATTTTCTGGTCCACTCAATGAATTTTCGAATGTTTCTACTTATCTACTGATCATCATTGATTTTAGTTACAACAATTTGACAGGGCCAATACCCATGTCTATCTTTGAGCTCCGAGGTCTTATGACACTCTCACTTTCTTCGAACAAATTTAGCGGCTCTTTGCAACTTAATATGATTCAGCAGCTGAGAAATCTTTCGAAATTGTCTCTTTCGAATAACAACTTGTTGATTGAATATACTGGACCAGATTCTTCATTGTCCTCATTTCCCCAAATGAGCATATTCAGCATGGCTTCTAACAAATTGAAAACATTTCCTGATTTCTTGAGAAACCATTCTGAATTAACAGATCTTGACCTTTCAGGCAACCAAATTCTTGGAAAGATACCCAATTGGATTTGGAAGCTTCCTAATCTTCAAACATTGAATCTCTCTTATAACTACCTAGTGACTCTGGATTTTCCTCTACTAAATATTTCTTCTTTGAGTGTCCTGGACCTTCGCTCCAACCAACTTCAAGGGCAACTCTTGGTTGTACCGCCGTCTGCCATGCACTTGGATTTCTCAATGAATAATTTCAGTTTTACCATACCAGCTAGCATTGGTAATTCCCTTGTTTTCACTTCTTTCCTCTCTCTTTCAAGCAATAAATTCTATGAGAGTATCCCCAGATCAATATGCAATGCTACAAATCTTCTTGTTCTAGATTTGTCTAATAATTTCTTGAGTGGTACGATTCCCCAATGCTTAATTGAGATGAGTGAGACCCGAGGGGTGACTGCACTAGGCATGGAGGATGTAACTCTAGGGGTGCTGAATCTAAGGAACAACAACCTCACTGGTACAATTTATGATGTGTTCCGAGGAAATTGTGGTTTACAAACTTTAGATCTCAATGGAAATCAACTAGAAGGAAAGTTGCCAAAATCTCTAGCCATGTGCAAAAATTTGGAGGTCTTAGACATTGGGAACAACCACATTAAGGATGCCTTCCCATGTTACTTGAAGAACATAATCATATTGCGTATCCTTGTTTTGCGATCTAATGAATTTTATGGGCTTGTTGATTGTCCGGGGCCTAATGCCACTTGGCCGATGCTTCAAATTATAGACCTAGCTTCAAACAATTTTACTGGTAGGCTTCCAGAAAAATTCTTTTCTAATTGGAGCGCAATGGTGGCTCATGAAGATACGGCCCAGTTTGAGGTTATTCACCATGAATTTGATCCTATGATCAACCAGGGAAATTCTAGTTGGTCTCAGCAGCCTAGATCCGTGTTTGTTTATTATCAAGATGGTGTAACAGTTAGTGCCAAAGGTCTATCGATGAAGCTGGTGAAGATCTTAACTATCTTCACCGTCATTGACTTGTCATGCAACAATTTTGAAGGGCCAATACCCGAAGAACTAGGAGAACTCAAATTTCTATATATTCTCAACTTGTCACATAATGCTTTCACGGGTCAAATCCCGTCATCTATGGGAAAATTGAGTAATCTTGGGTCATTAGACCTATCAA
The DNA here is from genome assembly GCA_900184695.1 of Betula pendula. Taxonomy (NCBI): domain Eukaryota; kingdom Viridiplantae; phylum Streptophyta; class Magnoliopsida; order Fagales; family Betulaceae; genus Betula; species Betula pendula. The sequence goes on from FXXK01001344.1 coordinate 94,426, forward strand.
ACAATGAGCTTATTGGTGAGATTCCTGTCCAACTTGCAGATGGTCTTATTTTTTTATCGGTCCTTGACCTTTCGTTCAATCAATTGGTGGGAAAGATTCCACAGATTAAGCAATTTCCTACATTCTCGGAAACTTCCTATGAAGGGAATGCTGGATTATGTGGCTTTCCTTTGAAAGAAAACTACACACATGAAGGGCCGGGATCGTCACCTCCAACTCATTCGAATTCTGGGAATGCAATTGACTGGAGCTTAATAAGTGTTGAATTGGGATTTGTTTTTGGCTTTGCGACTGTTGTTGGGCCTCTAATGTTTTGGAAGAAGTGGAGGATATACTATTACAAACATGTTGATGACATTTTTTTCAAGATGTTCCCTAAGCTTTATATTGGAATAGAAAATCGACGAAAACGAGCACACAAGAATCAAGGACGGCGAGCCCACTGAATCAAGGACGGAGGCATTAGTGGTATGAATGTTGTCTTAAGTGGTGTTTGTAATTATCAAACCATATATATATTATTCAAAATACTCATATGATATTAGATTTGCAGGTGACTTTATAAGAAGCCCAAGGGATATGAAGGAAAAACTTGCTCGTCTGGTCACACTTGCCTCGGTCACTATATCACATCTGTACTCAACTTTTTGTATAATATTTATATTGAGGGAACCTGTTTGTTGTTTTGAAAAACAATTAGCTTTTTTTTTGTGTGTTTTTTATGTTTTTTTTTTTTTTGTCATTTTCGTTCTTTTGAAGTTTCCATCAAACTATGTACGTTTATTGCCTTCATTAGAAGGACATAACCCTTTTTTCTATTTCTAGACTTAACACTCTAATTTTTTGTCGTTAATTAGAAAAACAAGAGCGTTCATATACACAATGCTAGAATTATCTTCATTAATAAGATGGTTCTAAAGGTACACCAAATTAGCAAGTTAATGTTGATAGTTATTCTATAGCCAAATTAGAGCAATTTTTAAAGCCTCTCCCCTCTGCTTTTGACATGAAAACACGTATCTTTATATGATCCACAAATTCCTGTATCATAAATGATCACAACTACAAATGCATGTTAATTGTAGATTACTACATTTAAAACAAGCATGTTTGATAATTAACACAAGCACTGTAATCAAAACTTATGTTCGATTAAGTCGATTAAAACAAAATAAAAAATAAAAAAATTGTTTTTGCAGTAGTTATTGTCTTTTTTTTTTTTTTTTTTTTTCCAATTATGTAGATTTGGAATATGGAAGCAAGCTTAAGGATGAAACTGAAGTTAAATGGAGGTTGCTCTTCATGAGAATAAGAGGGAGACGATCATTTTTTAAATGAACGTAGAGTAGGATGTTAGAGTATATTAGGAGATTAGATTTCAGAGATTTATTGTAATTAATTGTAATCTCTTATAATCAGTTTTAAAGGGAATCAAATCTGATTGATTTGATTGCAATCAAATCACATTTGATTACATTACTATACTTATCCACCTTAATTGTCTTATAAATAGGAATTTTATGTATTGTAAAAATATTAAGTGAATAAGAGTATAATGTAACTCTTTGGGTTTTATGCTGTAGACAATATTAAGCATGGCTTCTAATAAATTGAAATCATTTCCTGATTTCTTGAGAAACCAATCCAAATTAACAGATCTTGACCTTTCAAACAACCAGATTCTTGGAAAGATACCCAATTGGATTTGGAAGCTTCCTAATTTTCATACATTGAATCTCTCTTATAACTACCTGGTGACTCTGGATTTTCCTCTACTAAATATTTCTTCTTTGAATGTCTTGGCCCTTCCCTCCAACCAACTTCAAGGGCAACTCTTGGTTGTACCGCCGTCTACCACATACTTGGATTTCTCAATGAATAATTTCAGTTTTATCATACCAACTAGCATTGGTAATTCCCTTGATTTCACTTCTTACCTCTCTCTTTCAAGCAATAAATTCTATGGGAGTATTCCTAGATCAGTATGCAATGCTACAAAACTTCATGTTCTAGATTTGTCTAATAATTTCTTGAGTGGTACGGTTCGCCAATGCTTAATTGAGATGAGTGAGATCCGAGAGGTGACTATACTAGGCATGGAGGATGTAACTCTAGGAGTGCTGAATCTAAGGAGCAACAACCTCACTGGTGTAATTTATGATGTGTTTCGAGGAAATTGTGGTTTACAAACTTTAGATCTCAATGGAAACCAACTAGAAGGAAAGTTGCCAAAATCTCTGGCCATGTGCAAAAAGTTGGAGATCTTGGACATTGGGAACAACCACATTAAGGATGCCTTCCCATGTTACTTGAAGAACATAATCATGTTGCGTGTCCTTGTTTTGCGATCTAATGAATTTTATGGGATTGTTGGTTGTCCAGGGCCTAATGCCATTTGGCCGATGCTTCAAATTATAGACCTAGCTTCAAACAATTTTACTGGTAGGCTTCCAGAAAAATTCTTTTCTAATTGGAGCGCAATGGTGGCTCATGAAGATACGGCCCAGTTTGAGATTATTCACTATGAATTTTCTTCTTTTAGCACACGTGGGTCTATTTATTATCAAGATGGTGTAACATTTACTGCCAAAGGTCGATCTATTTATTATCAAGATAGTGTAACAGTTATTGCCAAAGGTCAATCGATGGAGCTGGTGAAGATCTTAACTATCTTCACCTCCATTGACTTGTCATGCAACAATTTTGTGGGCCCAATACCTGAAGAACTAGGAGAACTCAAATTTCTACATATTGTCAACTTGTCACATAATGCTTTCACAGGTCAAATTCCATCATCTCTAGGAAAATTGAGTAATCTTGAGTCATTAGACCTATCAAACAATGAACTTATTGGTGAGATTCCAATCCAACTTGCAGATGGTCTTACTTTTCTATCATTCTTTAACCTTTCGTTCAATCAATTGGTGGGAAAGATTCCACAGATCAAGCAATTTGCTACATTCTTGGAAACTTCCTATGAAGGGAACATTGGATTATGTGGCTTTCCTTTGAAAGAAAATGCACACATGAATCCCCTCCAACAGTTGAAGAAACTCATTCAAATTCTGGGAAAGTAATTGACGAGAGCTTCATAAGTGTTGAATTGGGATTTGTTTTTGGCTTGGCGACTATTGTTGGGCCTCTAATGTTTTGGAAGAAGTGGAGGATATGCTACTATAAACATGCCGATGACATTTTTTTCAAGATGTTCACTCAGCTTTATATTAGAATAGAAAATCGCCAAAAACCGAGCACACAGAATCAAGGACGGCGAGCCAACTGAAATCAAGGACGGAGGCATTAGTGGTATGAATGTTGTCTTTAGTGGTGTTTGTAATTATCAAGTCATTATATATATCTATACTATATATATATATATATATTATTGAAAATACTCATATTATATTAGATTTGCAGGTAACTTTATAAGAAGCCAGGGATATGAAGGCAAAACTTGCTCGTCCGGTCACACTTGCCTCGGTCGCTATATCACATCTGTACCAACTTTTTGTGTAAGATTTTATTTGAAGGAACTTGTTTTCGTTTTGAAAAACAATTATTTTTTTTTTTGTGTTTTTTTGTGTTTTTTTTATGTTTTTGTCATTTTCATTCTTTTGAAGTTTCCATCAAACTATGTAGCGTTTATTGCCTTCATTAGAAGGACATAACCTTTTTTTTTTTTTTTTTTTTATTTCTAGACTTGAAACTCTAATTTTTTTGTTGTTTATTAAAAAAACCAAGAGCAATCATATACACAGTGTTGGAATTATCTTCATTAATAAGATGTTCCAAAAGTACCCAAATTAGCAAGTTAATGTTGATAGTTATTCTACAGCCAAATTAGAGCAGTTTCTAAAGCCTCACCTCCGCTTTTGACATGAAACACGTATCTTTATACGATCCACAAATCCCTGTATCATAGATGATCACAACTACAAATGTTAATTGTAGATTACTACATTTAACACAAGCATGTTTGATAATTAACACAAGCACTATAATCAAAACCCATGTTCGATTAAGTCAATTAAAACAAATAAAAATAAAATGTTTTTGCAGTAGTTTTTTTTTTTTTTTTTTTTTTTTTTTTTTTTTTTCAATTATGTATTTTGGAATTATGGAAGCAAACTTAATGATGAAACTGAATTAAATGGAGGTTGCAACCGGGAGAATAAGAGGGCGACGATCATTTTTTAAATGAACGTAGAGCAGGATGCTAGAGTATATTAGAAGATTAGATTTCAGAGATTTATTGTAATTAATTGTAATCTCTTATAATCAGTTTTGATGGTAATCAAATCTAATTGATTTGATTGTAATCAAATCACATTTGATTACATTACTATACTTATCTACCTTAATTGTCTTATAAATAGGAATTTTATGTATTGTAAAAATATTAAGTGAATAAGAGTATAATGTAACTCTTTGGGTTTTATGCTGTAGACGTAGGTCATTGACCAAACCACGTAAATCCTTGTGTTTCTTTTATTCCGCATTTTATATTTCTATAGCATTGTCTTTTCTATCTCAGGAGCACATTGCTCATCTTATCATGGCCTACAAATAAGATGTTCACATTTGGGCTTAATTATTGTATTTTGTTGGAATGATTAGTATGGAATTTTTTATACGCTAAATTATCAGCTATTGTTTTTTATTTTATTTTCTTCAAATATCATTCAACTACGGTATCTGAGTATTGTATGGAAAAATACTCGCCAAGAACAACCAAAATTAAAACCCAAGTTCAATAAATCAACTACACCCAGACCCGAAATCACAAAGTAAAACCCATTCAAAATCTACAATTTTCAAGACTAGAGATAACAAACTCAGGAACACCAAACTCCATCTCCTTCCATAATCCCCCAAATCAACCAAAATATTAACAAGAACAATCCGAGAAATTTAAACACATTCGTAGAGAAATCACTAGAAGCTTACTTAACCACACGTTTTTGGGCTTGGAAATTGATGGTGTTGACATTGCTTTGCCACCCACGGTGGCACCCAATCCTTAGCTCCGACAACCCATTTCGAATCACATCTCTCTCACTCTCTCGGTCTCATCTATTTCTCTTAAAAGAAAGAATATTGAAGAAACAGGAAAGCTTCGTAAGAAGACCAATGTTACTATTATCACTCTTGTGCCTAAGAAATTCAATCTTCCTTTTATGAGCTAGTTTAGGCCTATTTCTTGGGTTAATGTTATATATAAATGCATCACAAAAATCTTAGCTAATACATTGCTCCCTTGTTTGGATGGAATCATTAGTCCTAATCAAACTACATTCAATAGTTTTTGTCCCGTACGTAGCCTTCTTGAATGAAAGTAAAAGTTCCCTGCCGTAGCAAGAATTAGTAAGATTTTAATAGGCATGCTTTCTTATTAATAAACATACAACTATGCATTGAAAACCATTACTTTTATGCTAATCAGCTCTAGCTCAAACAAAATCTCTTCTTCTTTTTTAAGAACAAGGTTAAGGGTCAGGTCCTGGGTCACGTGCAACTTAGCCAAAAAAAAAAAAAATCATTATTCTATCTACTAAAAAAAACTATGAAAGGAACTAGCTAGAAGATATGACCCACACATACATCACCGAGTAACCTCAGGCACCCAATGGAAAAAGTCTCCAAACTTGAGTCCAACAAAAGATATATATCCAGAGGACTTAAAAAGTAAACCACCTTAAAAATTTAAGGAAGTAAACAAAATATAAAATACATTGGAGCAGCTGTTGGTGTCACTAAAAATATCCTATTAAGCACATTTTCTCGTCAACCAAACTGAAAATATCTTTCACTATGTTAAAATTAGATTCAATTCAAAGAGAATCACAAAAAGCTCAACCCAATAATCCCAACACACATCACCAACCCCACAAAACAGAGAGTGCTTCAAAAATTTCCATTAGAAGAATAGAAATTCCTCTAATTTCTATGCACAGCTTAGGAATTCTATTAGACGAATAGCTTAGGAATTTTTGAGATTCACGGCTAATAAGTCTAAAACAGAGGAAAACATAAACACACCAGACGTAACAACTAAAACAGAGGAAAACATAAACAGAATCGATTGGAAATTAATTTGAAATAAAAAAACTGGAGCTCAATTTGAAGTGTTTAACGTACTAGAATCAATTGAAAATTAATGAATCTGAAACACGCATCATTCCATTCTTTATGTGATTTATCTCGAAGAAACAAAATACAAAGAGAAGCATAGTTGCCAAAGAGAGAATGAAGTTTTTAAGAACATTAATAAGTAAACAAAAAGCATGTGAAAACATGTTATTTCATGATTTGAAAGGTCATTCTATATAATTTTATTTTTTTAGAACCCTCGAGTGGATTTATTTATTTATTTGTTTTTTGAATATTTTGCTGGTTAGCCTAGCAGTTTTTGGGTTTGGACTTAAAAATTCATAACTTTCTTTTTTTAAAAAAAAAATTATGTTGTGAGGGAGGGCCTTTTCTATATAATGTCTTTTGGGCATATCCGATTCCTTCCAAAATATTAAATTCCAAAAACTATAGCTATTGCTTCTCAAAATGGAAAAGGCATGCATAGCAGAGCAACTGAAATACCAGCAGATTTTTTTTTTATTTTTTTTCTAAGCAAAAATAGGAAATACCAGTAGATTTATTACAATTACGAGGCAATTTATTTGATGACCAAGACACCGAAGCCATGTGTCTCATGAAAAGCGGAAAAAAACAAAAAAAAAGATAAAACAAAACAAAAAATAAATAATCACACAATACAGAAATTTATATAATTCACTGAACATTTCCAGCAATGTGTGCAACTACTTGTGGGCATATTGATACGTTTAAATTTTTTTAAAAATTAATGTGAATTTTAAAATTAATTTTTAATAAACTCAAAAAACCTCTAGCATTATTCGAATGTGAATGCTATTTACATGCACATGAAAATCTCATTGTAACCTAGCATTTTGGCGGGGGGAAAAAAGTGGGAAAAGGAGAATCATATACCTTCAAGTTCATGATACATCTCAGAGAGAGAGAGAGAGGTGTGAAGCTTTACGGCTAGTGTATGCGGTTGCTTTAGAGGGCTATCTATCACGGGTAATATGACCCTCTGAAAAAGTCGCTTTTCTTTGGCACAGTAGCATAAACTATTAAGCATTTTTAAGTAATATTTTTTTAGTATTTTTGTTTATATACACATTCACATCTTCTTCTTCTTTTTTAAAGAAAAGAAAATTAAAAAAAAAAGAAAAAAAAAATTGATAAGAAGTGTTAAGTAGCATCTCTCAAACAGTCAAACGAAAGTTAAGAGTAGTAGGCGAGGCATGTGGACTTTGGAAAGAAGAAAGAAATGGAATGTCGTTTCCATGTGAACTTCATCAACTCAAGACCCTCAATTCTTGCCCCCTCTTTTGCAAGTCTCCTTCCCCTTTCCTTCCCTACATCAAATCTCGTGGAAAATGTATGCTGAGATCCCCCACTTGAACCTGTCTTTTACTTTTTTCACTTGTCTTTTACTTTTTTCGCCTGTCCTTTACTTGACAATTTGAGTGTTGAAAGTGTATTATGGAGGCAAACGCACATTGGCCGTGTGGAATACGATGGAATGACTTTAGTCTTTTTTTTATTCATCTTTAGTATTTTTATTTTTTTTATTTTTTTTATTTTTTTATTTTGTAAAAGTGATGGACCTTTTTGTTTTTTATGGACCTTTAATGAAATATAAATGAAGAAGATAAATTTCTATTCCCTGCCTATAAACTACCTGGTGCAAGTTAAGAGTGCACAAGCTACATTTCCTTCTTTCTTGTCTTTCGTCCCCTTTGTTATTTTCTTTATAATTGAGAGGCAAAGCTTTATATTTTCTTTATTATTGGTACTTCCTTACCTAGAGAGATTAATTAATATCTTGAAGAAGTGATTATGATTTTAGTTAAGTCACAAATTTTCATTTTCTCATACTTCTTTAGTATTATGTTAGGTGGCATTGGAAATCAAAAAGTGTAAACAAATTAACTAATCACGACAAAATAAGCATGTCTCCATCACAGAGTCATTATCTCCACTTTAACTTGTCGTTTACTTAAAAAATGTCAAGACTTAATGGGGATGTTTGGCAAAAGACCGGACTGTATTATTTATGGACTTTGATTTTCTTAAAAAAAAAAAAAATTTCACTTTTTATATTACATCAACACTTTTTAACAACTTTTTTTTACTTTTTATATCACATCAAACACTTTTTATTACCATTCAAATAAAATACTCACTAAAAAACAAAAAAATTTAATTTTTCATACAAAAAATTTACAACATTCTTTCTACTTTATATCACATAAAAAATTAACAATTCCCTAACCCCAATCCAAATCCTTTGCCAAGCACCCCAATACTAACTGATCCCCTAAAAAAAAAATTTAGTAGATTGCCGAACACTCCTATAACTAAAATACGAGACAAACGCAAATGGCCGCGTCAAATCTCGTGGAAAATCTATGATGAGATCCCCCACTTGAACGTGGCCTTTACTTCTACTTTTTTCACCCGTCCTTTACTTAAAAATTTGAGCTTTAATAACTGAATCAAGA
>FXXK01001344.1:107054-124722 GCA_900184695.1 Betula pendula
AAAGAAGAAATCTACCAAAATAGCTAACAATTGGCTTGGTTGAACGTTTCACCTTTCCTTTAGAGGCTATCCTACAGGATCGATCTAATACGAGGGTTTGTCATTCCTCATATTTTAAACCTTACCTTTTACTTTACTTTGAACATCTTTTTTCAGATCAATAATTGGAGTCCTCTTCTACTTCATCTTCTTGGGCTAACCTGTCCCTTGAATTATTGAAAGGTTGTCAAAATATCAGAGAAATGCACATCGCCAAACGTATCAATAATACACCAAACACATCTCACTGCTCGAACAGAGTATTTTAGCCATTACCTCCTCAGGATTCATAAAAACCTCTACTAGAGTTTCAAAAACCGAAATACACATTTGATACATGTTCTAGGCGAAAATCGGTTCATACCATATTGATTTTTGGGATAAATATACTTTAGCCCTTAAACTAACAAAAAAGTATCTTCATGTCCATTTCGTGTCCACCCAAAATTGATATAATTTTTAAAATTACTATAGAACAAAATTTAAAAGTGATCTATCATGATTTAAAACTCACATAAATTTCAAGTAGACACAAAAGAAATATGAGGGTGAAATGTATCATTACTCATTTATTTTAAGGGTTAAATGCTTTTTTGTACTTATGGTACTTGTGGTATTTTACGCCATGTTAGATGCTAAAAAAAAAAAAAAATACCAAATTTGAACTCAACAAAATAAAAAAATTCTTGAAGCCAAAATTGGGACTGGCTAGCCACTCTCAACTTCCAAAATAGGGGGTGCTAAACCACCCTAAGAGTGTTTGGCCTTGGGGGGCCACCCTTAAGGCCGGTCTAGGGGTAGCCAAACTACTTTCAAGGGTCATGTGAGTAGTTCGGCCACACCCAACAGCCAAGAAAAAAAAAAAAAAGGTGAGCCACCCCCTAGCCAAAATGGTGTGGCCGGCCACCCCCATTTTGACTTCTAATTTTTTATTTTATTTTATTGAGTAATTATATATGTCTATTTTGTGTCAACTAAAATTGATGTGGCTTTTAAAATTATCATTGAATTTATGATAGATCATTATTGACTGATCCAATGGTAATTTTAAAAGCCACATAAATTTTGATGAACACTAGATAGACTTGGGGGTTAACATGTATCATAACTCTTTTATTTTATCTTATTTTAAGTTTTTTAATTTTTTTTTTTTTAGTTTAAGTTTAGGTAATATATATATTTTTTTAATATTTTTAGCATGTAACATGGCATAAAATACCACAAGTACCATAGGTATCAACAAAGCATTTAACCCTTAAAATAAATGAGTAATGATACATGTTACCTTTATATCTTTTTTGTGTCCACACAAAACTGATGTAACTTTTAAAATCACCATTAAATTTGTGTTAGACTACTTTTAAATTTTGATCTAATAGTAATTTTAAAAATTACATCAATTTTAAATGGATATGAGGTAAACATAAGAGTGATTTGTATAATTACTCAAAATAAATAATCAGCTATAAATGTGCGTAGTATATTTGGCAAGATGTTACATACATAAGTATGGAGAGATAGAATTAAGAGAAGTTGTAATAAATTAGTTTGAACATTAGTTTTCTCATCCAACGTTAGGATTAATTTTATCTTTATTATTTTCAAATTAGGCTTTATCGCCAGTTTTTTTGTTATTTTATCTTATTGTAAGTTTATTTAAAGACCAGAGAATGTTAATAAAATTATAAATGAATATTATATTTTAGAACTTATTATCTGATTTATCCCTCTATAATAACATATGCTTTTACCGATGGAAGTCTTTAAAACTCACTAGAGACTAAAGTTATTAGGAAAACTGTTCATATATTAAGAAAATTCCATTGCTAAATGGTAAAAGATATTTGTAGAAAATTTGTAAAGATATTTCTCGTAGGAATCATCTACGAGGCCCAGGACCTAGTCAAAAACATTAGTGCTAATCAATATTTTTACCTTTTACGAATATAAGAAGGAAAATTTCAAGTACCTTGGACATGTTTGTTCCAACAATATTCTTGAACATCATTAATAAATCCTGAGGAGATAAATGAAATAATGTTACGGGCTACAGCGCTTGATGCAGGAATTTTCTTAGCCAGTACATCCATCAGCACCTACCCCTCACACTCTTTCTGGGTGGGTCATGGCCAAGTGGTTGTGGAAATGAGGCAGCATTCGTCCTTTGCTTTTTGAAAGGTCAAGCAAAACCGACAACCTCATGTGGGCTCCCTACGAATTTTATTGGCCATCACATCCTGACAGTCTTTCTGACTGGGTTGGACCTGGTAGGAAATTTCTTCAATGTCTCGTAAAAGGTAAAAAATAAATAAATAAATAAAGAAAACAAAAAATAAATAATCACACAATATAGAAATTGGGTGTGTTGGGTTGGTTTAAGTACGTAGCAGCTCCTCTCTCAATCTCAGAGTCACAGAAATCACTAAAACTCATCAACTCAGTGTGGGTGGCTCTTGAACCTGGCCCATCAGTAATTTCATCAACTCTTCAACTCGATCATTATTGTGTGCAGGCTGTCTCTTGTTACAGCTCCAATGAGAATTCCACTCTTTTCATGGCTTTTCTTGATGCCCATATGCTTACTTTCCATCAGCTTCTGTATCCCTGCGATGTCTGGCCAATGTCTTGGCAATCAGCAATCCTTGTTGCTCCAATTGAAGAATAGCCTCGTATTCAGCAAGGATTTGTCCACAAAACTGGTGCATTGGAATCAAAGTGTTGATTGCTGTTCGTGGGAAGGAGTAACGTGCAGCCAAGGACGTGTTATTGGTCTGGACCTGAGCAGTGAATCAATCTACGGTGGACCTGACCTTAATTCAAGCAGCCTTTTCAGTCTTCAGCATCTCCAACACCTGAATTTAGCTTATAACGGCTTTTCTGATCAGAGAATTCCATCCCAATTTGACAAGCTCAAGAACTTGAGTTATTTGAACCTATCGGGTGCAGTTTTTACGGGGCAAATTCCAATTGAGATTTCGCATTTGACAAGGTTGGTTACTCTTGATTTATCTGCTAATTTTGATTTGAAACTTGAGAATCCAAATCTAAATATGCTCGTTCAGAACCTTTCAGAGCTTATGGGACTTTATCTTGATGGTGTAAATATATCCGCTCAAGGGTCTGAGTGGTGTGAGGCCTTATCATCTTCACTACCAAATCTAAGAGTGTTGAGCATGTCCAGTTGTGATCTTTAAGGGCCTCTTAATTCTTCTTTACTGAATCTTCAATTCCTCTCAGTTATTCGTTTGAATAAAAACAATTTTTCTGGCCCAATTCCAGAATTTTTTGGAGATTTCAAAAATTTGACATCCTTGTGTTTCTTTTCTTCTGGGTTGAATGGAAAATTTCCAGAAAAGATTTTTCAGATTCCGACCCTACAAGAGCTTGACTTATCAAATAATGAACTACTTCAAGGTTCTTTACCAGAATTTCCTTTAGATGGATCACTTCGAACACTAATGCTTGGCACCACAAATTTTTCGGGGACATTGCCATCTTCTATTGGTAACCTTAAAATGTTGTCCCTAATAGATCTTCCGTATTGCAATTTCAGTGGAGAAATTCCAAACTCAATAGCAAACCTTACCCAATTGTCTTCTTTGGACATATCATCCAACAATTTCAACGGATCAATTCCATCATTCAGCATGAGTAAGAATTTGATCCAAATATTCCTTTCCAATAATGATTTGACAGGTCCAATTACTTCCACTCGATGGGAGGAACTTTTGAATTTGGAGATTCTTTGCTTGAATCACAATTCACTGGAAGGGAGTATTCCAGTTTCTCTGTTTTCCCTTTCATCATTGCGGTACCTAACACTTAGCAACAACCGATTTTCTGGTCCAGTCAATGAATTTTCGAATGTTTCTTCTTATCTACTGAACACCGTTGATTTTAGTTACAACAACTTGACAGGGCCAATACCCATGTCTATCTTTGAGCTCGGAGGTCTTCAGAGACTTTTACTTTCTTCAAACAAATTTAGCAGCTCCTTGCAACTTAATATGATTCAGCAGCTGAGAAATCTTTCAGTATTGTCTCTTTCGAACAACAACTTGTTGATTGAATATACTAGACCTGATTCTTCATTGTCCTCATTTCCCCAAATGAGCATATTTAGCATGGCTTCTAACAAATTGAAATCATTTCCTGATTTCTTGAGAAACCAATCCAAATTAACATATCTTGACCTTTCAGACAACCAGATTCTTGGAAAGATACCCAATTGGATTTGGAAGCTTCCTAATCTTGATACATTGAATCTCTCTTATAACTACCTGGTGACTCTGGATTTGCCTCTACTAAATAGTTCTTCTTCTTTGAATGTCCTGGACCTTCACTCCAACCAACTTCAAGGGCAACTCTTGGTTGTACCGCCGTTTGCCAAACAATTGGATTTCTCGATGAATAATTTCAGTTGTATCATACCAGCTAGCTTTGGTCATTCCCTTAGTTTCCTCTCTCTTTCAAGTAATAAATTCTATGGGAGTATCCCTGGATCAATATGCAAAGCTACAAATCTTCTTGTTCTAGATTTGTCTAATAATTTCTTGAATGGTACGGTTCCCCAATGCTTAATTGAGATGAGTGCTATCAAGGATGTAACTCTAGGGGTGCTGAATCTAAGGAACAACAACCTCACTGGTGTAATTTATGATGTGTTCCGAGGAAATTGTGGTTTTCAAACTTTAGATCTCAATGGAAACCAACTAGAAGGAAAGTTGCCAAAATCTTTGGCCATGTGCAAAAAGTTGGAGGTCTTGGACATTGGGAACAACCACATTAAGGATGCCTTCCCATGTTACTTGAAGAACATAATCATGTTGCGTGTCCTTGTTTTGCGATCTAATGAATTTTATGGGCATGTTGGTTGTCCAGGGCCTAATGCCACTTGGCCGATGCTTCAAATTATAGACCTAGCTTCAAACAATTTTATTGGTAGGCTTCCAGAAAAATTCTTTTCTAATTGGAGCGCAATGGTGGCTTATGAAGATACGGCCCAGTTTGAGGTTATTCACCATGAATTTTATTCTTATAACACATCCATGTTTGTTAATTATCAAGATACTGTAACAGTTACTGCCAAAGGTCTATCGATGGAGCTGGTGAAGATCTTAACTATCTTCACCACCATTGACTTGTCATGCAACAATTTTGAAGGGCCAATACTCGAAGAACTAGGAGAACTCAAATTTCTATATTTTCTCAACTTGTCACATAATGTTTTCACGGGTCAAATCCCGTCATCTCTGGGAAAATTAAGTAATCTTGAGTCATTAGACCTATCAAATAATGAACTTATTGGTGAGATTCCAGTCCAACTTGCAGATTGTCTTACTTTTCTATCATTCCTTAACCTTTCGTTCAATCAATTGGTGGGAAAGATTCCACAAGTCAAGCAATTTGCTACTTTCTCGGAAACTTCCTATGAAGGGAACACTGGATTATATGGCTGTCCTTTGAAAGACAATTGCACACATGAAGAGCCGGGATTGACACCTTCAACAATTGGAGAAACTAATTCGAATTCTGGGAATGCAATTGACTGGAGCTTCATAAGTGTTGAATTGGGATTTGTTTTTGACTTGGGGACTGTTGTTGGGCCTCTAATGTTTTGGAAGAAGTGGAGGATATACTACTACAAACATGCTGATGACATTTTTGTCAAGATGTTCCCTCAGCTTTATATTAGAATAGAAAATCTCCTAAAACGAGCACACAAGAATCAAGGACGGCGAGCCCACTGCAATCAAGGACGAAGGCATTAGTGGTATGAATGTTGTCTTAAGTGGTGTTTGCAATTATCAAGCCATATATATATTATTGAAAATACTCATATGATATTAAATTTGCAGGTGACTTTATAAGAAGCCCACGGGATATGAAGGCAAAACTTGCTCGTCTGGTCACACCTGCCTCGGTCACTATATCACATATGTACTGAACTTTTTGTGTAAGATTTATATTGAAGGAACCTGTTTTCTATTTTGAAAAACAATTAGCTTTTTTTTTTCGATTTTTTTTTTTTTTCATTTTCGTTCTTTTGAAGTTTCCATCAAACTATGTACGTTTATTGCCTTCATTAGAAGGACATAACTTTTTTTTTTTTTTTTTTTTTCTATTTCTAGACTTAACACTCTAATTTTTGTCGTCAATTAAAAAAACCAAGAGCAATCATATACACAGTGCTGGAATTATGTTCATTAATAAGATAGTTCCAAAGGTACACCAAATTAGCAAGTTAATGTTGATAGTTCCAAAGGTACAGCCAAATTAGAGCAGTTTCTAAAGCCCCTCCCCTCTGTTTTTGACATGAAAACACGTATCTTTATACGATCTACAAATCCCTGTATCATAGATGATCACAACTACAAATGTTAATTGTAGATTACTACATTTAACACAAGCATGTTTGATANTCATATACACAGTGCTGGAATTATGTTCATTAATAAGATAGTTCCAAAGGTACACCAAATTAGCAAGTTAATGTTGATAGTTCCAAAGGTACAGCCAAATTAGAGCAGTTTCTAAAGCCCCTCCCCTCTGTTTTTGACATGAAAACACGTATCTTTATACGATCTACAAATCCCTGTATCATAGATGATCACAACTACAAATGTTAATTGTAGATTACTACATTTAACACAAGCATGTTTGATAATTAACACAAGCACTATAATCAAAACCCATGTTCGATTAAGTCAATTAAAACAAAATTAAAAATAAATTGTTTTTGCAGGATGTTAGAGTATATTAGGAGATTAGATTTCAGAGATTTATTGTAATTAATTGTAATATCTTATAATCAGTTTAGATGACAATCAAATCTGATTGATTTGATTGTAATTAGATTTGATGGTAATTTGATTACATTACTATACTTATTTATCTCAATTGTCTTATAAATAAGAGTCTCATGTATTGTAAAAATATTAAGTGAATAAGAGTATAATGTAATCCTTTGGGCTTTATCCTGTAGACGTAGGTCATAGACCGAACCACGTAAATCTTTGTGTTTCTTTTATTCCGCATTTTATATTTCTATAGCATTGTCTTTTCTATCACAGGAGCACATTGCTCATCTTCTCATGGCCAACAAATAAGATGTTCACATTTAGGCTTAATTATTGTATTTTGTTGGTATGATTAGTATGGAATTTTTTATACACTAAATTATTAGCTATTGTTGGTAATTTATTTTCTTCAAATATCATTCAACTACGGTATCCGAGTATTGTATAGAAAAATACTCGCTGCGAACCACCAAAATCAAAACCCATGTTCGATTAATCAATCACCCACACCCACCGAAATTAAGACTAGAAATCACAAAGTAAAGCTCATTCAAAATCTACAATTTTCAAGACTATAAATAACAACCTCAGGAACACTAAACTCCATCTCTTTCCATAATCCCCCAAATCAACCAAAATATTAATAAGAACAATCCGAGAAATTTAAACACATTCGTAGAAAAATCACTAAAAGCTTACCTAACCACACGTATTTTGGCTTGGAAATTGATGGTATTAGCGTTGCTCTGCCACCCACGGTGGCACCCAGTCCTTAGCTCCGACAACCCATTTTGAATTGCATCTCTCTCTCTCGGTCTCATCTATTTCTATCAGGTGAAAGAATATTGAAGAAACTGGAAAGCTTTGTAAGAAGGTCAATGTTACTATTATCACTCTTGTGCCTAAGAAATTCAATCTTCCTTTTATGAGTTAGTTTAGGCCTATTTCTTGGTTCAATGTTATATATAAATTGTCAATTTAGGTTTTGTTCTGAATGCTCTCCTTGTGAGAGTTGCTTACTTTATATAGAAGCTGTAGGGCTAATTACAAGGCTGCAAATCAGCCATTACACAGGACTATGCAAGGTAAGAATAAACGCCTATCAATTCTATGCATATATACAATATACTCTTCTATATATAGCTAGACTAAAAAAGGAAAGAATATATGCTGCCTTTATAGACTAGGCCAGCACATATCCAGCTGTTAATTCTGCTAACATAAATGCATCACAAAAATCTTAGCATTTGCTCACTTTTTTTGGATGGAATCATTAGTCCTAATCAATCAAACTACATTCAATGGTTTTTGTCCCGTAGCCTTCTTGAATGAAAGTAAAAGTTCCCTGCCGTAGCAAGAATTAGTAAGATTTTAATAGGCATGATTTCTTATCAATAAACATACAACCATGCATTGAAAACCACTGCTTTTATGCTAATAAGCTCTAGCTCAAACAAAATCTCTTCTTCTTCTTTTTTTAAAGAGCAAGGTTAAGGGTCAGGTCCTGGGTCACGTGCAACTTAGCAAAAAAAAAAATCATTATTCTATCTACTAATAAAAACTATGAAAGGAACTAGAAGATATGACCCACACATACATCACCAAGTAATCTCAGGCACCCAGTGGAAAAGTCTCCAAACTTGAGTTCAACAAAAGATATCCAGAGGACTTAAAAAGTAAACCACCTTAAAAATTTAAGGAAGTAAACAAAAAATAAAATACATTGGAGCAGCTGTTGGTGTCACTAAAAATATCATATTAAGCACATTTTCTCGTCAACCAAACTGAAAATATCTTCCACTATGTTAAAATTAGATTCAATTCAAAGAGAAACACAAAAACCTCAACCCAATGATCCCAACACACATCACCAACCCCACAAAACAGAGAGTGCTTCAAAAATTTCCATTAGACGAATAGAAATTCCTCTAATTTCTATTCACAGTTTAGGAATTCCTATTAGACGAATAGCTTAGGAATTTTTGAGATTCACGGCGAGGGTTCATTTTGACAAAACACATAAACACCAACTTATTAGACAAAACACACCAGACGTAACAACTAAAACAGAGGAAAACATAAACAGAATCAATTGGAAATTAATTTGAAATAAAAAAAACTGGAGCTCAATTTGAAATGTTTAACGTACTAGAATCAATTGAAAATTAATGAGTCTGAAACACGCATCATTCTATTCTTTATGTGATTTCTCTTGAACATCATTAACTACTTCATGAATTGCAATAACCACACAACCTTTTACCAACACACCCATCAACCCGTAAATCCATATACACAAAGAGCTTCACATGCACACATATATACATATGCAGAGCGAGAGAGAGAGAAAGAGAGAGAGATCAGAAAGACCTGCAAGAGATGATGATTGCTGGAGCGAAAGAGATTCGAGAGTGATCGAGCGTTTGTTGTAGCTTTGAAGAACGACCAAGGGTTTCCCAAACTCCTCGGATCTGCGCTGTGGAGTTTGATTGGTGAGCTCGCCGGGGGGAGAGAGAGAGAGAGAGAACAGCGGTTGAGAAGGAGAGAATGGGGTGAAAGGGAGAATTTGGGCGCCGTGGATTGAAAAAAAGAGGATGGGGAAAAAATATGAGCGCCAGATTGTTTGTTCCCGCGTAATATTTTTGCCCAAACACATTGTTTTGATATCACACGTCGACACTGATAGGACCTTTTTTTCTTTTTAGCTTGCTAAAAAATCATATTAGCCTTTAATTTTTTTTAAAAAAAAATAAATAAACATACCGGTAAAATTTAATTATTTTAATATTATTAGTCAAGTTTCATATTAGCCTATTAAATATAAAGCCAAGGTTTTTTTTTTTTTCTTCATATTTTGAAGTTTCATATATGGATTTGGACAATGGTTTTATCCACCAAATAGTTCGACATTGTGGAGTTTGATCTTGTTCTTCCCAAAATCTATAAATTCCAATTGATCGTTTGATTGCATTTGATCAACAATAGTATAATACAAAAATCAAAGAGTTCGATCCATCAGATGTTTGATCGTATCACAATCGATCGGATTGATACACTGACATCGATTGGATGTTCGATCCATCATTTGATTTGACCACGATTTATCGAACTGATGCATACATGACATATATGCAAAGTATACTTTGAGAAGTCATCAATCAATCAATGACTAGGCTAATTTGAGTATTGAGCACTCTTATTGACTATTTTGATCTGTATGACAGGTTCAGGTCTCTTGATATTATGAGAAAGAATAACATTCCCTCATTGAGAGGAGAGAACATTTATTGATCGAACTAATTAATGCACATGGATAGATAATACAAAATCTATAAAGTTCGATTGATCACAAAATTGAAATTCACCACATTCAAAATCATGCGCAAGGAAAATTGTATTTTTTTTTTAACCACAAATACAAGGATACGCCTTAGGCTGGCGTTTATAATAAACGGCAGCTTAATGAACGCCTGGAACAGGGTTTTTTTTTTTTTGTAATGGGTGGTTCAGTCTTGATAAAAAAACGATGTTGCCTGCAAAGTTGTTTGTATCAGTATAATCAGAATAAGGATGCATAACAAAATTGTTAGGACTTTGACGAATGTTCAATAAATACTCTATTTGAAGAAAAATCTATTGTCCTACTCCCAAACGATTTAGGAGTTTTGTGGCCGACCTTATGTCCTATATAAAGGACATAGTTTCAGCTGATCGCGTTTATAAATTAAGTTTAAATTTATAAACACTCGCAATAGCACGAATCTTTGTAGATATGTCTATATTGAGGGTATCGATCCGCAAGGACTGTATTCGGTTGTATGTGAATGGAATTCCTAAAATATCACCTAATCCAACTCATAAACAAGAAGAGGTAGTGTTTTTACACTAAATACAAAATCTTAAACTAAGTTATACAAATCTAAAGATAGTAGGGGAGGTATAGGGAATTGATTTCACTCAATACTCATACCACAAGTGAACTAGATCTAGCATGGATTTCAAACAAAGACATGGTATTGAGCGTGTAAAGGTTGTCAACCCTCACAATAACTCATCAAGAAATTACTATCAAAAGAAAATAATAAGGCATCATAGTTACATACAAGCTATTCACCTATCATTCTACATGTGATTAACCCGTATTCTCTAGCATGCAATATAAATCCTCTTAATAGCCTACATAAAATCATGAAATAAGCATAGGGTATCATAGGTTCCCACTCCTCTTTCCAACTAATCTAAGCTACACTAACATAGATTGAGTCGTGGTCCCTAGTATATCCTATCAAACTCACACAACATTATGTCTAAATGCATCATTGTATAGCCTATACTCTCTCAATCCAAGACATCAAAAGTATTGAATTCATTCAAAACTCAACTCAATTCTTCATAGACAAAGAACAAGCTTAATCTCAAATGGTATAATCAATAAGCACAAACCTCATGCATATACAATCACCATGTTATTTATACAAAATCCAAGCTAAAACTACTCAACCCATAGCACTTGGATCAAGTTACATCAAAACCCTATATGGATTTAGTTCCTCATGTAGGAATTGAAAAACTCCATTGATTTGGAGAAACCAAATACCCAAGGAAATCAAGTGCTAAAGAAGAGTTCTACCTACTGTCCAGAAGAAAAACAAAGCAAAAGAAAAGCTAAAACTACTCTGAAACAAAATAAAAACAAGTCTGGACTGCTCTCTACCTCTATCGGATAGCATACATATATCCTACACTTTTTAAGCCTTGATCTTTCTTAAGAAAAGATCAAGTTAAAGATTCGAGTTCCTGCTGTTTGGGAGTCCTCTGGGAGTGATTTCGGCGCCTACAATATGCTGGCAAGCCACAATTTTGGACCAAGAAATATCTCCACCGTCAACAGCTGTCAAAACGTTCTTCCAGTTTCTGGAAAATGTGACGACGCTCGAGCGCCAGGATTAGGCGCTCGAGCGTCAGGTGCTGCTGGTGCTTGATTTCTGCGCGCGGGGCTTGCAAGCGTCAGGCTTCAGCTGACCCTCTGGCGGCTGGCGCTCGAGCACCAGAGATGGGCGCTCGAGCGTCACTCCTTCTACAGCTCTTTAACTTCTCAAAATTATCTTCAAGCTTAATGTCTCTGATATGTCTTGAATTCGCATTAAGACCTGAAAATAAGGAAAACACTAAAACACACTAAAAATATTATATAACAATACAAACTAAGGTATAACACATGCGAGTTAAGGGGCTTGAATGTGTAACATTCAAGACTTATCATCAGCCTTTTGCGAAGCAAGCGACAGAGAGAGATACACAGCCGCTCGCTTCGATTTCTCACGTTTGTTGTGCGGTAGCGCACTTAGAACATTTAGAAAAGACTTTATATTTTGTTACTAATTCTTTTTTGTGTGAGAGTGAGATTTAGGTGTATTAGAGCTTTGGGTTTGAGTAGTTATCTCTCTATTACTCTTTGTAATCCATCTTTTGATAGTGAATTTTTTCCGTATCGTCTTCGTCTGTGAATATAGGCTTGTTAAGCCAAACTACGTAAATCTTTGTGTTTTTTATGATTGGCTTATCTTTATTATGTTCTTTTCTACTTCTTTTAAGTATCCTAAATTTATTTTGTCCCAATGTAAACTTTTATTAGGTTTATATATGTCTTGTTTACTTTAACTTTGTTTCTTTTCTTTTCTTTTTTGTTTGATCGAAAGGGTTTTTCTTAATCTGGTTAAATCTCCCATGAATTTTATTATTATTCTGCTCTTTGAATGGTTGTTGAGAATGCTTAGGAAATTAAGTTCCAAGAATTTGAAAAAATAAAAATGGAATTAAATTGAGTTCGAGCTCATATGGCCCACGAAGCAGCACCTTGCGAATTTTGATGATAAAATTCATAGCAAACAGCACATAAAGTCATAAATATATGATTTGAAAGCTTGCTGGCAATTATATAATTATATTATCTTGAAATCTTATCCTAAAAGTAGCTCTACTTACCATTCGTCGACCTTCAATCCGTGTGTAGTGCTGCAATTATATAAAAATATTATCTTGAAATCTTATACAAAATAAAACTGTGAAAGAACATGAGAACATGCTACTGCTTACCTTTCTTCGACATCATCTAAAACCTTGGAGCTATTTCTAGTTATATCTCTTAGCGAAATAAAGCTTGGAAGATGAGGAACAATCTTTCCATAATCTCCACAGTGCAGTAGGGTTTTGAAACTTTCTTTCTTAGGATCGTAGATGTAGAATCGACAATTTAATGATATTAGAATGTCTCCATTCTCTAGACTTGTAATCAATTCAAAAGACAGCCGACTACCATAATTTGGGTTTGGGTTTTTAATGACAAGCTCCTTACTCCAAGACTCGTTAACACCATACTCCTTCATAACCCATATCTCAATGTCTGAATGATCTCTTTCCTCATACCGCCAAATAGATAGACGATCTCTTAACTTGCCAAGATTCGACCACCACCCACGCCTATTAAGCGGAAAATCATGTGGAAGTTGGAGCATCAGCATTCGCTCATTTTCAAGTTCGAATGTGACGATCGATTTATAATCGTGACCAGAACAAACCCAATGAAGTGCTCCATTAAGATAAACTCCGCCGAAAAAAATATCAATATCAATTGGATATTGATCAGAATATCCAATGCTACTATAAGAAATTTGGTTTTTAGCAGCGACATTTTGTCGTTGCTAAAAATGTAAAAGTCGTTGCTAATAACTTTTAGCAACGACATGTCGTTGCTAAAAATGAAAATCGATTATTAGCAACAACAAAAGTCATTGCTGATAACCCATTATCAGCAACGACATTCACATGAGGGTTCTTTAATTATTAGCAACAATATTGGTCTTTATTAGTAACGATAAATGTCGTTGCTGATAACCCATTATCAGCAACGACATTTACATTAGGATTCTTTCTTTATTAGCAACGACATTGGTGATTTTTGTCGTTGCTAATAATCGATATAACCCATTATCAGCAACGACAAAAGTCGTTGTTGATAATTAGTTATCAGAATGCTTATTTTCTTTGATTTTTTTTTATTATTATTTTTTGCAATTGTTTTAATTTGTACTTTATGACACATTAAAAAACATAATATACCATTTGCTAAAACTTGTATTCCAATCAAATAAAATATTAATCATTTTATAAAAACTCACTCAAAAAAAGTATACACTACTAAAACATGTATTCTAATTAAATAAAATATTAATCATTTTACAAAAACTTATTCAAAAAGAATATACACCAAATACACTACAGAACACAAGAATCCTACATCAAAACAGCCATAAAGACACTTTCCTTAAAAACCAGCAAATACACCAAATCTCATAACTACTAAGAATAATACAACAAACCCAAATTACATAAACAAACAGCCAAATCTATACAATTATATAATCAACATCTCAATTGTTGCACAACATTCTCACTTGTTTTCCGAAATCTCCCTATTGATTTTGTTTTCCAGTTAATCTACCGAAAAACTTCTATGGTACCTGCATTAATTACAAATATAGTTAAATGCTAATTATATAAATAAATGAGCATATATTATAATAAAAAATTAAAAAAAAAAGCAACTTAAAAATAAAAGAGGTACCTAAAGAATCAAAAGAGGCAAGGTATCTAGTGAAGGAATGAAAACATACATCAAATACAGTAAAAAAATATAAGAAACTAAAAAATTACAATGTTCTGAAATTTAGCATCTACAATTACCACAATCCCAAATAACAAACCTAATTCCACTTAACTAGTTCTTCGCTTATCAGTAGCCAATAATTTATTGTCACAAGAATACATACTCATTGGCTCCACTCAAACTGTATAATTGCCTTGTAAACAGAGAATACATACTCATTGGCTCCACCCAAATTACTCACCGTTTTGGAACTGTATAATTGCCTTGTAAACAGGAAGCTCAACTTCAACTTTATTTTCATATCTAATTGAATCTTTACCCAGGAAGTTAAATTGAATTTATCAAAAACAGAGTTCATTGGTTATCATTGGTAATAAACTGTAAGTTAGGAGCAATGTGGGATAGTTTATAAAGTTCTAAAATTTGTTCCATGATACCTCCAACATGTTTGGGGCTATTGGTTTTACATTCTCTACTTTCAACGTGCAGCAACCAACAGTATCAGCCTCATCATCATCCTGCAGGAAAGCAACCAATAATATGAAGAAAATCATGAATTTTTGCTCGATAACAAATGCAAACAAAAGCAATTGAACACCTGATTGCTACTCCGAATTTTAAGCTGCATAAAGCAAATCAAAAAGTAAAATGCATGCAATACAATCACCTTTGCAAGCCTGTTTAGAAACAAAAATAGAAAAAGCAAAAGCAATAACTAGCTTAAAGGGAAACTAAAACATGGTTATGCCCATGCTTCCAATCCAAAGAGAAACCTAATTAAGTCGTCAAAATGCCAGTCATGGTCCTGCCCATGATACCTCCAACATCTTTTAAGCTAAACATCTTTCATTGCTTTTTGTAGCGCCAAATCTACGGCCTAGCATGGGATAAAAGAACTCAACTGAGCTTGAAAATCCTTATCCATCAACTTATGGCAGCTACACGGTTTCTTCTGTTTTGGTAACTCTGCTTTACATAGTTCTTATTGACAAACAGACAAATACCTATACTCATATGTGCGTGTGTGTGAGAGGATGGGTGGATGTTTACAGATTATTAAATAGGCATAGCTGAAGTATATCTGTACAAAATATACCTTCTCATTGCCAGCCCTCAGAGCTAGCTTATCAATAAGATAGGGAGCAACTGCAATTTGCCGCTTCGTGACATCTTTTTACTTGTAAAATTCTTTGTGTATGCAGCCCTGATGTTTTCTATGTAGTCCTGCGCTCAAAATCGCAGTGCTTTAGTAAAAAATAACAAGATCATTCATATCATTGGAAACTACCAAAATGACAATTATTGAAAGCTTATTGGCAAAAATGGATGAAAAGAGCCTTAAGCATCATGATCAGTAATTTATTTCATGTAAAGAACCTTCAGCATCCTTGCTTTCTCATATTTTTCCTTGTCACTTTGCCCCTTCAAGGTACTACTAGCTGCTAGGAACACATACTTGAATTCCTTTGGATTGATTGGATCATTCCAGAAAGCCAACCATGTAACAGTATTATCGTGTCTTAGAGCATTCCTAGCAGCCTCAGCAGATTTTACTAGTCAATTTATCCAAAAAACCACTTCTCAACATTTTAGCCATTAACTTTTTTAAAGCATTCCTAGCAGCCTCCAGCAAATTAACTACCCACTATCACTATTTTATTTAAATATTATTTTTTAAAGTTTTTTTTTTTTTTTCTCAGAAACTCATCTTCTCTCCCAATTTCTTCTCTCTCTCGTCTCCATCATTCATCAAACCCAAAATCTACCAATCACAGTGACATGGTTCCAAATCATATGCAACAACTTTTGTCCAAAAATTGTTCAACCGAGTGTCAAATATTTGTACCAAAAATGGGAGAGGAAGGAAGGAAGAAAGAAAGAAAAAGAAAATGGGCAAGCTGAGCGTGCGTGGGAAAAAGAAAGAGGAAGAAAGAAAGAGAAGAGGAAAAAAGAAGGAAGAAGGAAGAAAGAAAAAGAAAATGGGAAAGCAGAGCGTCCGTGGGAAAAAAGACGACAGGAAGAAAGAAGGAGAAAGAGGAAAAAAGAAGCAGTGCGTGCGTGAAAAAAAGAAAGAGGAAAAAGAAAGAAAAAATAGGAGAGAGAAAGTATTATTATTTTAAAGATTTGATGAGTGAACAGTACTCATCAAACCTGATGAGTACTGTTCACTCATCAGATATTTTTGGCCAAATTATTGAGGCCACTAGGAGGATTTTTACACTTTTGGTTAATTGCCTCAACAAAATAGCCAAAAGGCTATTTTGTGAGGCCATTAGTAATGCTCTTACTTCCTTCAGCTGCCAAAGATCACAAATTCCAAAATTTAAAATATACAAAAAAATATTATATATATACTTTCCTTTTTGGCCTAAATATAATACAATGTATTTGACATCACAAACGTAGATACATACATACAATCATATACAATACAATAACCATAGACAATATTGTACTTCTATATCTTGTCCTTAAAGAATTCTAATGACTTTTTTTCTTCCCAAGGAGACTGAAGAACAAAACCTTTCACCGGGATAGGGCATTCTGGAATTGAGCATTCTTTCAATATTAATTTTAATGTCGCGAGGACTAATACGGTTTTTCAGTTTTCCCATCTGACACCATATAAACAAATAATTAATGCAAAAATCAAATAATAAGCTCTAGAATTAAAGAAAACACTCTCACATATAGCCACAGCAAATCCTAATATACAATTGCATACAAATCTAAATGATCGTAAGTACAAAAATGCCAACAGAACCTTTGGATGCTCTCCACGGCCTCGGAATAATCCAGGTGGTTCGACTCTGAAGTTTCCAACCTGAGATTGAGATTGTAATAAGAAATTAAATGCACACTTTAAGGATACCAACAACATACATCTAGAACTTATTTGTAATCAATGAAAGAAATCCATAAAATGAAAATAAACAACATAAATAGCAGTATAGGAAAGCAGACAGCGATATCTAAACATTGCAAAATAAGAGAAGAAATAAAGGCCAAAACTAACAAATTGAAAGCCTATCCATCATTCGTTGCTGATAATTCATTTTTAGCAACGACTTTTGTCGCTGCTGAAATTTTTTTTAAAAAAAATTCGGTTTAGCAATAACAACGACAAAAAGTCGTTGCTGAAAATCAATGTCGTTGCTGATAA
>FXXK01001345.1:4958-19167 GCA_900184695.1 Betula pendula
AGTGTAAAGAGTTTTCACCAAGATTTTCAAAAAGAGTCCATGCATCATCTTCGCTCTTTAACATGAAAGTGCCTCCACATGAGGAATCGACCAATTGCCTATGAGGCTCAGTTAAGCCATCATAAAAGCATTGGACTTGCTGCCACTTTGGGACAGCATGGTGCGGACACTTTCGTAAAAGGTCCTTCATTCTTTCCCACGTCTCGTGGAAAGATTCACCATCTATTTGAGAAAAGCCAGTTATGGCTTTTCTGATTTGATTGGTTTTCCCTATTGGAAAGTACTTCTTAAGGAATTCTTGTTGCATTTGAGCCCAAGAAGTAACTGAATCATTAGGCAAGGAATTAAGCCAATGTTTGGCTTTATCCTTGAGGGAAAACGAAAAGAGGCGCATCCTCAAAGCATTCTCATCAAAATTTTGCAATCGTAGAGTTGAACATATATCAATGAATTCGTCTAGTAAAAAGATGGTAACATCTGTATAATGCTGGACTTAATTTCAAATTGGGTTGCCGTGATGGGTGGCAACCGAAGGCATGAAGAGGGTGTGTAAGTGGAGGGAACATAATGATCCCTCAATAAAACAGCCCTATTCTCTTCAGCCATGTGTTCTATATTAGGTACTCTTAGATCTAAGTTCTTTGCAGTTCTTTGTTGTCTAAGAGTACGCTCTAGATCTAGGTCGCACGGAAAAATAGGCAATGATAGTGAGCGGCGACTAAACATAAACTAACACCCTAATAATATGTACAACAAACAGGTGAAAACAAAAAAGAAAAACAAAGTTCAGAAAAATACCTGTTCTGCCTTGGCAGTAGCTTCAGTGCTACTGTCTGTCAATTGGCGCTCGATCTCCACACATCGGCGCTCGAGCGTCGCGGCGCTCGATACATCAATTCTGACGCTCGAGCGTCAGATTCATCCATTTGTAAGACATTAATATCGAAACAGGAACCAAAAAAGATCTTTGTACAGACTCGATTTTATGCAATTTTTGGGACTCTAAAGACACAATATACAGAATCAACTAGGCACAACCTCAAAAACTCCAAAACAACCTTTTTCAACAAAAACAATCCCGGCAACGCGCCAAAATTGATCGCGCTTAGAAATCAAGTTTTAAATTTATAAACACTCGCAATAGACGAATCTTGTAGATAGTCTATATTGAGGGTATCGAACCAAGGGATTGTGTGCGGTTGCGTGAAATGGAATTTCTAAGATTTTACCTAACTTAACTCATGAACACAAGAGTTTGAGTTTTTTAAACAAAACTAAACAACTACAAAGCCTTTAAACTAAGGTTATCCAAATTTAAGTTAAAAGAGTAGGGAGGTATAGGGAATTGATTTCACTCAATCCTATACCACAAGGAACTAATCTTAGCATGGATTTCATACAAAAGCATGGATTGGAGTGTGTGAGAGGTGTCAATCCTCACAACATCTCATAAAGAATATACTATCAAAGGAAATGATAAAACATCAAAAGTTTACACAAGCACTCACCTAATCTACATGTGATTGAGCTATGTTCCTTAGCATGCCATATAAACCCTCTTAATAGCCTACCCAAATCATGGAAAAACATGAAACTCTTAGGTTTCCACCCTCTTTTCCCTCTATTCTAAGTTAAGCTACATGAAATTGAGTTGTGGTCCTAGCATGCCCTATCAAGTTCACACAATATCAAGTCAAAGAGTACCATGGCATAGCTCATGAATCTATAAAACATAAACACTTTTTCATAGACAAAGAAACACATATATTTCAAATGGTATGATCATTAAGCAAAATTCATAAGCAATATACAATCTCCATGCATTTGTACAAAAACCAAGCTAAAACTACTCAACTCATAGCACTTTGGACCGAGTTTACATCAAAACCCTAAAAAGGTTTAGTTCCCATATAGGAAAGGAAAACTCCATTGATTTGAGAAACCCATTCCTAAGGAAGGCAAGTGCTAGAGAAGAGCTCTACCTTACTGTCTAATACAAGAGAAATGAAAAGAAAACTAAAAAATAAAGGAAACGCAGCTACTGTCCATTCTCGGATCCAATATACATATATAGAAGGAAGAGACTTAGATCTTTCCAAAATGAGTTAAGACTACAAAGATCTTCTTCCAATAGTCTTGGGCGGTTCTGAGGGACGATTTCGGCGCCCACAATTGACTGACAAGCCGCAATATCAGACCATAAGAGATCTAGCCGTCATTTGCTGTCTGAAAGATCTTCAGTTCTGGAAGGTGCGCGACGCTCGAGCGTCAAGATTGGGCGCTCGAGCGTCAAGTGCCTCTGTCGCTCGGATACCTGGCGCGCGCTGCCTGCGTGCACCAGGCTTAGAGTTGTGTCTGGCGCTCGAACACCAAAAGGTTGGCGCCTCGAGCGTCACTCCTTCTTCAGCAATGACTTCTTCAAACATACCTTCAAGCTTAATGTCCATGATTTGTCTTGATTTCCATTAAGACCTGAAAATATGGAAAACACTAAAACAACTAAAATATTAGACACAACACCAAACTAAAAGGTATAAACCATGCGAGTTAGGGGCTTGAATGTGTAAACATTCAAGACTTATCATATAAGAGTATATATATTATATATATATATCATATATATATATATTTGTAAGCTGTCTACCGGACATACCCATTTTTTACTTGGCCACATTATTTATATATTAAAAGTACTTTTTTAAGCTTCTTAACTTTGAAGGTGTGTTTAAGATTGCAATTTCATAAAAAACAAAGTGTGATTTTAAATCAAATCGCAAAAAATGAATCATTTGGAAATTTCATTTTTAAAAAATTGTGTTTTTAAAAAATTGCGATTTGAAAACGCAAAAAATCTGCGATTTCAAATTGCATGTAAGAATGTGCTTTTTTGAAAGCAGAGAATTTTAAAGGCTAAACTGCGATTTTAAAGGCTAAATTATAATTTTGCCAAACGCTCAACTACGTTTTTTAAAATCACATTTTCAAATTGCACTTTTTAAAATTGGTATTATTAAAATCTTACTTTTTAAAATTGTAATTCCAAACAAGACCGGAATTCCAAACAAATTCTAAGTAGTAAAAAAGAGTCGGCATCAGACATGTACTTTGATCTTGATTTTTGAAAAAGGTTTAAATGCCCCTGATAAGCGCCATCTGTCCCTTCTTTAATATTAAGCCCGGTCGACTGCTTCATGTGTGTGGCACTCAATTTCTCCATGCAAAAACCCCAAATTGCCCTGAATATCTTTTGCATTAAATTTTCTTCTTGAAAATAACTCCTCTTTCGTGTAGGGACCTGAGAACCCTTGATTGCCTCTTATATAGGATTGTAAATAAACGAGTCAGTTCGACAGTCCACTCGATACCCGCTCGGTAAAACTCAACCAGTGCTTGAGCTCGATACTGTACAAATCCGCTCAATTAGTAAATGATACATATTCGACTCGCCCGATAAAACTCGATCGGGGCTCGCGAGCCTAGCTCATTTAAGGCTTGACCAGACTAGCTTGCACGACTTGTTTAGGGCTCGCGAGCCTAGTAGGTTAGTATATACTAATTAACTTTTTTTTTTGGAAGAAAATTATAATTGCTCTGATTAATTAATCAAGAAAATAGAGCAGATTGCTCTAACAAAACAACATCACAGATACATATAGGAATTTTTTCCATACAAACTTAATCTATGATGTGCTTAATGGCAGCCTTAGCTAGGCCATGTGCCGCAGAGTTTGCAACTTTGCTAATGTGAGAGACCTGCCAACTAGAAAACGAGTGTATCACCATACAAGTATCCTCTACAAGTTGTCCAGACCGACTTTAGTTCCGACTTGGGCAATTCACTGCTTTCACCAATTGAAGAGCATCGCCCTCCAGAATAATGTGCTGAAGACTTAAGTCTTTGCTAAAGTTAGTTGCTTGGAACGCTGCAACGGCCTCTGCTGCAATAGGTTCTAAATTGCCCATTATAGTCACGCTCCTGGCTGCAATCACATGCCCTTCGTAATCCCGCACCATTATATCAATGTTCATCCGTCCATTAATAGAGTCCACTACGGCATCCCAATTTACCTTGTAGGTACCAACTGGTAGAGGTTGCCATTTTGCCTGAACACCAATCGACTTTGGTAGGGCAGAATCTCCCAAATTTGCCTGCTTATATTCCTCAGAGGACTCAATTGTTCCCTTCACCAGAAGATTGGGATGAAGAAAATCTTCACCATGAACAACTAAATTTTGCCTAAACCAAATTTGTCTTGCTATTCGCACAAAAAAACCAAACTCCTCCCTATCACATTTGTTGAACATTTCCTTCACAAGCTATAGGAAGTCGGAACCACAAAAATGGCTTTTCTGAAAAGTTTTACCACACACATTCCACACATCTATCGCTGGGGAGCAACTCCACAAGATATGGGTGATACTTTCAGTTTCAAGTCCACAAATAGGGCATAGAGATTCTTGGACCACGCCTTTCTTCAACAAGTTGTCTTTGGTAGGTAATAAGTTGTGGCAGGCTATCCAAAAAAACATCTTCACAGCATTAGGAATTTGTAGTTTCCACATAATCCGCCAAATTTCACTTACACTAGATGACATGGAAGATTCTCCACTCATAGCATCTCGTAATTCCTTAGCCAAATGATATGCACTTCGAACAAAAAATTCACCTGTAGCTGTACCTTTCCAGATAAGAACGTCTTTTTGAAGGGTGCAACTAACTGGTAGCTTGCTAATCACTAGGGCCTTTTCATGTGTAAAAATTTCTTCAATTAAAGTCTTATTCCACCAGTTCGTGTCATGGTCAATAAGTTCTCTAACTGTCGCATCGGCCTCAAGGATCTTTCGTGGTGACTAAACAGTATAAGTAATTGGAGTAGGCAACCATTTATCGCCCCAAATTTTAATTGAAGACCCATCTCCAATCCTCCAAATCAAGCCCTGTTGTACTAGGTCACATGCCCCTTGAATGCTACGCCAAGCAAATGAAGGTCTCTTGCTTAGTTGTGCATCCAACATTGTGCCATAAGGGTAGTATTTTGCCTTAATAATTCTTGCTGCGAGGCTATCAGTGTCTTGGATTAATCTCCAGCATTGCTTGGCCAAGAGGGCTTTGTTAAAACAAACTAAGTCCCGAAAACCCATACCGCCACATGCTTTTGAAGCTCCCATCTTCTCCCAACTCATCTAGTAGATATTAGATTGGTTCGCTTGATGCCCCCACCAGAATTTTTGCATCATTGAGGTGATATCCTTGCATAGAGCTTTTGGAAGCAAAAAAATGCTCATACAATATGTTGGAATTGCTTGAATCACCGCCTTTAGCAGAATCTCTTTCCCTGCCTGTGATAGGAACTTTAGCTTCCAGTCTTGCAACCGTTTCCAAACCCTGTCTTTTATGCCTTTGAAATCTTATGTCCTAGATTTGTCAACAAGTGCCGGTAACCCCAAGTACTTGTCAAATCTCTGAGTGGCCGGAATACAGGACAACTCCATAATTTCTTGCTTAGCGATTGAACTTGTGTTTCAGCTGAAAAAAATCGAAGTTTTTTCCTTATTTAACTGCTACCCAAACAGTTTCTCATAATTACTCAAGAGCCTAGTAAGCCTGTGCCAATGTAACAGATTTGCCTTACAAAAAAGCAAACTATCATCAGCAAAAAAGAGATGATTCAAACATGGTCCCTTTTTAGATGTGGGAACACATGTCAGAGATCCGGTATGTTCAGCCTGGGAAAGGAGAGAACTCAGCGCCTCCGACAAATAAGAAATAGATACGGCGAAATTGGGTCCCCTTGTCGAATACCCCGTGTGGGATAAATACGCCCCATAGGAATACCATTAATGATAACAACATAATTAACTGTTTTGACATAGTTCATAATCAGTTGAATCCATCTTGGAGCAAACCCCAATCACTTCATAACTTCCTCCAAAAAGTCCCACTCAACCCGGTCGTAGGCTTTGCTCATATCAAGCTTTAAAGGCCTGTAGCCTTCCTTTCCCCACATTCAAGTATGCATGGAATGCAAAGTCTCGTACGTTGCCAAAATGTTATCAGTAATTAGTCGGCCTGGGATAAAAGCACTCTGATTCGGGGAGATAATAGCTGGGAGCACAACCTTCAACCTATTAGCCAACACCTTTGAGACAATTTTTATATACTAATTAACTTAATATTACTAAGAAACTAAATAACTATGTAAGTATAGTTAAGTAGTTACCTATAGTATATAGGTCATTTTGATTAATATATATATATATAGTTAGTTCCTAAGTAACTAACCATACTAATTAAGTAAACGAAGCATTTAAAGTCCCAAGCTCTTCTCAAAGAGGGGATGGTTTGGCGTGTGGGAAATGGTAACTTTATTCGGATCTGGCACGATAGGTGGCTCCCTTGTCCTCATTCATATATGGTCCAGTCCTCGGTTCAAGTTCTACACGCAGAGGCACGGGTATGTGAACTTATTGATACTGACACTCGTTGGTGGAATATTCCTCTTATTCATGAGGTGTTTAGTCCTGCAAAAGCTACAAAAATTTGTAGTTTGGCATTGAGCCCTCAGGGTCAACAGGACCGTTTGGTGTGGACTGAGAATCCTAAGGGGGGTTTTTACAGTAAAGAGTGCATACCACATGGGTACAAAGCATCTCTTGCGGGATAAAGGGGAAAGTTCCGATTCAGCCTGATTTGCAAGGGTATGGAAGCACATTTGGAGGCTGCATGTTCCTGAAGTGGTTAAGATTTTGATCTTGCGAGTATGGTCCAACACGTTGTCTACAAAAGCCAACTTGTTTAAGAAGAAAACAAGTAAGGATGCTTTGTGTCCAATTTGTGGTTTTTTCCCCGAAACTGTGGATCGCATTCTTTGGAGTTGTAAGTCAGCTGTAGCAGTTTGGATGGAATGTAAGGCAAAAATCCAGAAGTTATCCATTGTGGCCAATGAAGGATTCCATCTTTTTGAGAGGTTTGCAAAACTGTTGGATGATGTCGATCTTGAGTTTGCTTCGTTTCTTGCTCGATGCATCTGGTTACGACGCAACTTTGTTATACTCAGTGGAGTGTTCCTCTCTCCTGCTTAGATACATGCACAGGGGATATCGTCTATGGAGGCTTTTCTTTCAACCCTCTCGAGTCTAGCAATAGGAAGGGGCAACATTAATTTCCAGCGGCAAGTGTTATGGCAGAAACTGGAAATAGGAATGATAAAGGCCAACTGGGATGCGGCCATCGACCTTCACTCTCAACGGATGGGTTTGGGTGCACTTCTACGTGATGCTAATGGTGGTGTTTAGGCAGCTTTGTGTTGTTCTGTTCCTTTCATCACTCATCCATCAACTGCTGAGGCCTTGGCTTTGTGGAAGGCGATGGCTTTTTTCGATCGAAATGGGCAATCAACGTCTACATCTAGAGGGAGACGCTTTGGAGATTCTCAACGCTGTCCAAACACCGGAATCTAGCTGGAGCTGCTATGGGCAGCTGATTGACGACACTCGTATTCAGCTTAGATAATGTCAAGCATGGCACATTTCTCATATTCACAGGGAAGCTAATGAGGCCGCTCACAAGTTGGAAAAGCTGCTATTTCTCAGTCTTTAGATTGTGTATGGATGGATTCGTACCCTGAGTTTATTCACCATACTGTACTTGCTGAGCAAGATCCTATTTTATAATTTAATGAAAGGATTAATTTTCAAAAAAAAAAAATACTAATTAAGTAAATATAGTATTTCATATTAATTATAATACTTTAATATATAGTAGTATTACCATGAATGTATGTATCTATATGTGTTTATATCTATTATTAACATACTAACTAGTTAGTTTATAAACGAACATATTAAGTTATTAATATATAGTTAGTATATAACAATATAACTATATTAAATAGTTAATATATAATTATATATATGACACATCGTACATGGTTAACAATAGTTATATATTATAGTTATAATATAGTTAATTAGTTATATATAGTATATTAGACTTATTATTTGCTCGCATTATACTTATACTATAGTTTCTACTCTATAGTTATATATAATAATATTCTATTAATTTGTTTTTACCTATAGACTATAGTTATATACTATATTGTATATTATACCTTATATAGTTACATATTATATATTTATATTTTAGATAAATATATAGAAATTGTTCACAAACTCGAATTTGAACTTTGCTCAGATCGCACATTAAACAATTTAATAGCCTGGTTCGAGCTCGATCGAGTACTCGGCTTGGCTCGAATAGTATTATCAATAGGCTCGAGCTTGTCTGAGCTTCTAACGAGCCAGTCTTGAACACACATTTTATAGCTTGGCTCGAGCTCGGGTTGAATATATATCCTCATAAACGAGCCAGTCTTGAAATTGTAAAGCTCAGCTCGGCTCGATTACAGCCCAATTCCTATATATATTCCTTCTCTATAACGTCTCCTCCTTGAAATAAAGTCTCTCGCGGCAAGCTGTGCGTCCGAGCAGGAATCTCCAGATCTTCCTTCTCTGTAACGTCCCCTTGCTCCCAGAAGGCAACAACAAAGCTATGTAAGACTCTTCGTTGTTCTTTCCTTGTGTTCTTGAGATACTCAAATCAATTTATAGCTAGTGAAATTGTTGTTATTGTAATGGGTCGGTAATCTAAATTTTAATTGATTTTGAATTTTGTTGGAATTTGGGTGTTGATTTTGTTGATGTGTATGCTGGTGGCCGATATTTTGGAAGGGTTTTTTATGTGATATTTGATATTTGGATTGAGTTTGTTGTTTGTAATTTCAGTAGATTAAATTGTTTGTTTTAAGTTGTGGGTTGATTTTGTTGGTGTTTTTGGCTTGTTTTGGGTTTCTCTTAGAGATGACTGAATGGGTTGAGAAGATTTTGTTTGGGTTTTCTAGTTTATATTCGTTCCTCTTAGCCGAAAGTGGTGGTGGGTTGTTGCTAGGTTGAGTTTCTCTTTGTGGGTTATTCTGTTGTGTGGTCGATTGGGGATTAAAGTTTGAGTTTTGTTGAAATTTGCATTTGGTTGAAAAAATGGGTGTTGCAGGTGAGGTGTTGGGTTATTGTTTGAAGTTGATTTTGTAATGTTGTTAGTTAGTAGGATTTTTTGAAGACAAACACAAAGGGGGTGTTTGGCAAAGGATTTGGATTAAGGTTAGGGGATTGTTGACTTTTGATGTGATATAAAGTAGAATGAATGTTACAAATTTTTTGTATGGAAAAGTAATTTTTATTTTTAGTGAGTATTTTATTTGAATGGGAATAAAAAGTGTTTAATGTGATATAAAAAGTAAAAAAAGTTGTTAAAAAGTGGTTGATGTGATATAAAAAGTGAGAATTTTTCTTTTTTGAGAAAATCAAAGTCCATGAATAGTAGAGTCCAGTCTCTTGCCAAACGTCCCCAAACTAATCACATCGTTCTTACTTGGTTTAGTGCAGTAAATCTATTATTGCCTAATAATTGCGGAATATTACGATTATGTGAAATTAATGGAGAATATTTGGGAATCTTATCATTATGGGGTAGATTTTAGATGTATTCTTATACTCTAAATGGTACCTTATGTCAGTTGATGAGATTTTTTCTACTGCTCTAATAATATGTATTGAAAATCCATGTATATTTTTTATGCCTTCCTCTATTATTTGATGAACAAGAAAAAAAAAAAAAGAGAGAGAACCTTAGCATAAGCGATATTTATTGTATAAAAGATAAATATTTGGGTTATGCATGCTTGAATTTGATGTGCTGTGCTGAGAGATCTTTAAAATGCTTCATTTTGCAATTATTTGAGCTTGAAACTAACCTGATTTTACTTCGATTTCTTGTCACAGGTAGTGATAACTTGCTGGCAGGTGAATCTGTGTTGAGGCCATCACTTTGTCACTTCATAACTTGTTGGCAGGTTTTTTTTTTTTGAAAAAAAAAATGCCAATCTTGCCTGTCCCTACTCCAGACATTAGAACAACTGTTGACAAAACTGCTCAGTTTGTTGCAAAGAATGGACCAGAGTTTGAAAAGAGGATTATTGCAAATAATGCTGGCAATGTGAAGTTCAATTTCTTGAAAGCATTGGATCCCTACCATGCCTATTATCAACATCGGTTGTCTGAATGTCCTGCTCTAAATCTGTCTTCTGCACAGCAGCCTACTGATTCTATTGTGCCTGAGTTGCTGAATACATGATCAGAGTATACTATACTGGAAAGCAAAAATACATAACTAACGATAATTCTTATGTATCGTCTCTTCTTCCAAATAGACGTTCTAAAACATTAACAATCCTAGCGAATTTTTCACCATACGGCTTCGTAACCTACTAATATGCAAAACACCGAAGTGTTTCATGGGTGGAAGAAATAATTGCATAAGTCTATGATTACTAAGTAAATTATTATGAAACTGGTTTATGTAATAAAGCCTTAAGTATTAGTTGTAACTTTCAATTATTAAACATTGGTTTTTTCACAAATGATGTGTTGTTTATTTTAGAGAAAAATCATATTTAATTCCTAAGTTTTTATGTGATTTGAATTTAGTCCTTATGTTTTCAATTTTAAGAATAAGATCCTTAAGTTTTACTCAAGTTTTGAAATTGGTCCCTCTATTACTTTACTGTCAAAATTAACGATTTTTTATTTGTCACGTGTGTTTCACTTGACACGCCAAGGTCTATATCAACGTCAAAGTTAATGGTTCTTCTTTTAATACTACAAATTTAGAAGATTAAGATGACCAAAAAAAAAATGGTTATTGTTTTTGAAGTTGCGTCTTTTGTTTTTTATTTTTTTGTTTTGTTTAGATGAATTAGCGCTTAATGATATGACATTAATATTATGTGTTGATATGAACGCTAGCATGTGAATTAAGACACAAGTGACATATGATAAACCATTCATTTCAATGAAAAAGTGATAAAATGACCTATTTAAAATCTGGACAAAACTTAGGGACTATACTCTTTAAATTAAAAACCCAAGGGCTAAATTCAAATCATATAAAAACCTAAGGACTAAATATTTTTCCTTTATTTTATTACGTCATTGTGGTTTATTTTGAAGATGGATGACTTAATCCCGGTAACAATTCATTGGTGTTTTAAAGCAAAAATCATGCCTTGAGCCATCTCCAGCAGTAATAGCCAAAATAGTTACTGTAAAAGTACAAATATTTATTTTAGCTACTGAATTTTCTATATACTCTCCAACAGATTATTTATTCTCATATATACTTTTAATTAAATATTATTGTTCACAATTTTTTATTGTTTCTTTTTCTTCTCTCTCTAGTCTTCCGTCTCTCTCTCCCTCTCTTTCTCACCGCAAGCTACTAGCCCATCCCAAATATTTGGTTCATCTCCTTCTCATCTTCTCCCTTTATATATATATATATATATATATATATATACTATATATTATATATATATATCTTTCTGGCAATCCTCCCAAAAACGGTCTCTCTCTTCTGGTTCATCTCTTTCTCTTTCTCCCCCTCCCTCTCACTAAAAACTGAAGCCAAACGAA
Source organism: Betula pendula (assembly GCA_900184695.1). NCBI lineage: Eukaryota > Viridiplantae > Streptophyta > Magnoliopsida > Fagales > Betulaceae > Betula > Betula pendula. Next base: position 16,488 of record FXXK01001345.1, read on the forward strand.
ATTCCCAAACTTGCAAGCCCCTAAAGAACAAAAACCTCATTTTTCTCAACAAAATTCTCTCTGATTTTGTTGAACTATGGTGTATTTGGGTGAGAGTTGTGGTAGCTCATGTTGTTTATGAGTTGGGGTTAAGGATGGTGGTGTGATTTCAACTGCACCCATTGCATCTCGGAGAAAGACTTTCGAACGATTCAACTCAGTGGGTCAACCAAAAGCCTCAAGCTTCAACGGCATGGGCCAGCTTAAGCAAAATTTCCACCGCCACCTTTGCAAGTCCTGCTCTCGTATCCACTTGGGCTGGGTACAGAAGGTATGGAAGGTTTGCTTTTGTTTGGGTGAAGAAGACGAGTAGGCTGAAGAGGGAGAGAGAGAGAGTGAGAGAGGGAAAGAGAAAATAATAATAAAAATTTTTTGTAGTGTGAACAGTGAATATGCTCTTTACTGCCTATTCTGCTGAAGGAGAAAAAAGAGAAATAATAGCCAAATTTGACTATTTTAGAGCATGTGCCTACTCTGCTGGAGATGCTCATATAAGTATCAAGAATCATAGATTTCCTGTATATGGTCTACTTGGGCCTTTAATTCCTTCCCGCTCGGGTTAACGCTGTCTCGTGGGACTTGTAGTAAAATACTAGTGCTCTAAATATTGTCAACATATCATCATATGCTAGCAACCCAACCAAATCCAATATCGAGCGATCAACAGTACTAGCAAAGCCGTCGTGGTAACTTCATTCATACATGGTGTACCAGTCACCAATAACCATTAAATCCAAGACCATAAATAAAAGTAAATTTCTTTGATCATAATGTCGAGCCCATATACTAGTAAGCCCTTGATTGTTATATCACAAGTACCGGTGTACAATGTTGTACAATGCACATATTATTCATTTATTTTTTTAAAATCATATATAAGCATTTATCCATTTGAAGCAATCTAAACATGTTATACAATCAGTAGGCTTAAGACATATTCTATTGAAAAGTAAAGCGTACTTAATTCACTGATATATCATACGTTAGAGTAAAAACAGTTTTGTAAGCATTTACTTACCTTTGGGTATTCCTCAACACTCCTAGACATCTCGAACTCCCCAATACTATGAAACATACTCTAATATTAGATAGTGCTAGGTAGGAAGCCTAATCAAGCGTGTGAAACCTTACACGCGTAATAAAACCCTAATCATGTAAATTTTAGGTTTCATTGAACATTTGGTATCGATGCCAATCGTTCGGTCCGTAAGAATCGAGCATTCGGTTATATGCAGTGGAGCATTCGATGATTACCAAAATGCATGAAAAACCCCAAAACTTATACCCATTCCAACCAATACTCCTAATAACCCAAAAAGTCCTAACAAATCAGAGCAATGTGTTATAACACAGAAAATGCGAGTAAGTTCATAACTTTTTGAAAAAATCTAATTACCCCATGCATGATACTGATTTGAGGTTCAAGGGTTACCTTATGAAGGATAGAACTACTCCAAATGCCATTTTTTTTCTCTCTCTAGAATGTTCCTTTCTAGGTTTTGGGTTTGTTAGGATGCATATAATGACCTAAGAAAAAACGTTAGCCACATCTGTGCTATTACCCCAAAAAGACTAGTCAATTTTGAAGTTTTCCTATAATCACTTAAAAAGCACAGTCTCACTTAGTAACTAGGCAATATAGGACTTAATACTTATGACTCTCTTTATAAATCACCCACTCTATGTGGACTATTTCTCATCTTCTCAATATGGGACCAGAGTATTACAAATTCTCCCTCTTAAACTCCTGACGTCCTCATCAGGGCCATATCATGCAGCGCTCTAATACCACATGGCTTAGCGTTACTAGGTGGCTTTGATACCATTTGTAATGACCTAAGAAAAAGCACTAGCCACATCTGCGGTATCACCCCAAAAAGACTAGTCAATTTTAAAGTTTTTCTATAATCACTTTTATAGCCCAGTCTCACCTAGTAATTAGGTAATGTGAGACTCAACATTTATGATTCTCTTTATAAATCACCTACTCTATGTGGGTTATTTATCATATTTCTAATATGAGACCAGAGTGTTACAATGCAAGAATGAAGGATGTTGGTTGAAGGTTGTAGTATAGTATTTATAGGTGTGAGAAATGGATAAGATTGTAGTATAAGGCTAAAAAGTTAAAACGTTTTTAGGCATGATTGAATGTTCAGGGTAAAGACAACTTCATTGTTTGAGAGGAAACTCGAACGTTCGGGAATGAAGAAAATGCAAAAATCTTTTTAAAAAATTAATTTCATAGCATTTTGTTGGGAACTGATTTATATGTGTCCCTCTATGCGGATATTTGATTTATAAATAATGATTATCGTTTAAATTAAATATTTTTAATTTTGAGGTATTACACCTTTTATTATCTAATTTAACCTCAAATCCTAATAGATGAGTGAAATTAGAAAAAAAAAAAAAATTTTGATACACTAAATTGAGAGTTTTTAAACATCGGAAGGTAATTGCACATTTTATGAAAGTTCAAGGGGGTTAATTGAAGTTTCTCATTCCTTTTTTTTTTTAAATACTTTAACATATGGCTACGTGTCAGTTTTTTTGATTGATTTGATGTGAATTTTCGTCAATTTTATGGACGGAAGTTGGATAGAAGTATCATTTTCATTTTTAGTCATAAGCGAGGTAT